>PVJL010003016.1:0-172196 GCA_004026885.1 Lyroderma lyra | reverse complement strand
AAAAAAAAAAAAAAAAAAAAAAAAAAAAAAAAAAAAAAAAAAAAAAAAAACAACCATTAGCAAACCATGTTAGTCCTATCTCCAAAATATGTCCCAAATCTATCTACTACTCTCTCTTGCCTACTGAGACCCTGGTTGAAGCCACCATTACCTGTCACCTTAACTGCTGCATGAGACCCTCCTAACTGGATTTCCTGCATTTACTCTTGCCTCTGTATAATCATTCAAGGCAGTAAAAAAGTGAAATATTTAGAAAATTAGAGTAAATCATATTTTTCCAATGGCTTTGCATTTCAAACTCTGCAGGTCCCATTAGATCCTTTGTGACTGGATCCATCCTAGCTCTCAGACATCAGCTCCTACCATGTTATTCCACATTCCCTGTGCTCTAGACCTTCTGGCTTGGTTTCATTTATTTGAACAGTTCACTCAAATACTACTTTTAAGAGAGACTTTTTCTCAAAACTCTTTAAAACTGACCGTCTTTTCCCTCTTTTCTCATTAGTGCTTTCTATCCTCTTACCCTGTTTTTCACCCCATTGTTTATTGTCCATCTGTTCCCAATGGAATGAACGTAAGATCCACTAAAACAAGGATCTTTCTATCTTGCATACTGTGGCCCCTCCACCAGCTAGAAGAGGATCTGGAACAGTATGACTACTACTCAGTAAGAAGACAGAGAAACTAGAACACAAACTGAAAATACACAATATTAAAAAAATAAACAACTTTCAGAGCTGCAAAAATGATCTGAGTATTCAGATTTAAAGTATTTAACTATATAGAAAAAATTATTGATGTTGTCAGAACAAAATTTTTAAAAGATTTCTAATAAAAAATAAAGATAGGCTTCCTCAGACTTTTCAACTGCAAGAATAAGAGCCCAGGGTAGATAGAAGGAATGGCTGTTATTTCAAGAAGTTCATAACCTGTATAATTTTCTTTCATATGAAATGCTACTCAGAAATGTTATGGCTTAGGAAGGTTACCACCAACTCTCTTTGGACTAAAACAGTAAAATTAAGTAAAATTAAAATTAAATAATAAGATAAAAGAAGGAATGGATAAAAATCAGGAATCAAAAATAAAAAATTTTTTTTTAACTTCAGGAGCTCAGTTGAACTAAATGTTAGGTGCATATTGTAGACTTTAAAAATATGGCTTAGAGTGCTTACCTCTGCACTTTATCTTTTCCTACAACCTCTGTTGCATACATATGCTTATTCCACATGCTTTAGAGTTCAAATGAAATATCTTGCCTACCACAAAGACCTATTAAAAACTTGTTGAAGTATATTGCCATTGAGACTGTACTGGGAGAGTTGTAAAGTAAAATTGATGTCTCTCCCTCCCTGCATATAGGAAGAGATTCACAGAACTCTATAATGGCACTTAAGTAATAATTTTCATTATTTTTGAATGACCTCAAACACTAAGTTATTTTTATTTTAACTTGGGAAGACTAATAAATCACCCGGAGCCAGATGCTATCTCTCATCAACCAGCCTTTCTTTGTCACTTGCTATGTCATTGACTATCAGTGTTCCTTCATTAACAATATTGAATGGAAAATGATCTCAGCTGTGTTAAATATATGCAAGGCCGAAAAGGCTACAGGGAAATTAGCCAAAATTTTAGTGTCACTGCTAAATGACAAGATTATGCATGATTTTCCTCTCTACAAGTTTCTGAATTTTCATAACATTCTGTGACTATCATAGTGTTTCTGATCAGTTGAAAGTCCTTGTATAGGTGTAGCACTATATATGCTATTTCATCAAAATTAGGTTTAAAAAATGCATTGCAGGAGATGTGAGAGGAAACAGAAAACACAGTGCTAATGGTAGTGATCTCTGATTGTATAAAAAGAGGTATTTTTCCCCTTTTAATCTAATTTTTTACACTTTTACCAAAGTGAACATGCATTATCTTTATATTAGGTATAAATAAACCTTGATTTTAAAATCCATGCATCCATTGGAAAAGTTAACATATGAAGTTGCAATTAGCTTCATATGCTATAGAAGTGACATACATATGAAATAGCAACTCCCGTGTGAATGAAGTGAGTGAGCATGGGATTAACAAGGCTGGGGGCAGGGAAGCAGGGAGAGAGAAGACTAGAAGACAGGGAAAGGCCAGTAAGGCACAGGAAGTGTCTATAAAATAGAAATGGGGGGAAGGAACTGTAACAAATATTTAAATATTTACCCTAATTCCATTCCCAGAAATACTTTTCTTTACGTACTTGTAAACATAGTTGAGCTATTTACCTACTTTTCAATTTTGCTTAATGATGACTTTACTTAAGTCTAAACAACCTGAGCTACAAGATTGTCAGATTGACATTTTTGACATTAGGGATAGAATTAACAGCAATCCATTATTTCATTCATTTGTCCTCCCAAGGATTTATTTACAGTCTACTCCTAGGCACTGGAGTACACCTCTGAACAAGATAAACACAGATTTTAAATACTAGTGCCAATGTGTGAGTGGGAGACGAATAGTAAAAGGTAAACACATAATCAAGATAATTTTATATACTGATAAGTGCTATAAAAAATAAGATAGGTTAATATAATAGAGGCAAATTGGGGAAAATTGGAATTTGATATGAATCTAAGGATTATCTGCATAACCCCTGAGTTAAATGTTGAACAAATATTGCTTTACTGAGAATTTATGTTCAATACACTATGCTCAATAAGACAAAAAATGATACAAAAAATTAACTGCTTTTTATAACTCACAAACTAGTAACTTATAGAGCACCTATTATTTTAATGCAATGGTTCTTAAAATGCTGTCCCAGACCAGCAGCTTCATAATGACCTTGTACTTGTTAGAAACGCATTTCCCTGGGCTTTGCCCTATACCTACTCATCAGAAATCTTGGAGCAAGGGAGCCAGACATCAGTATTTTAGCAGTCTTCCAGGTGGTTTTGATCATGCAGAACCACTACCTTACTTCCAATTCTGCTGAATCTGCTCATCAGAACCATTGTTCTCACCTAACTGGAAATTACTTACAATTTAAATATGTCCCCTTTTCTCCTTCCTTGTCTGGAACTTCTTAGAAAGTCATGGGTACCACATATTGGCTCAAATCGTCTAAAAAAGTCCACATAGTCTCGTCTGTATGGGGAAGAGCACAGACTTCCTTTCACAATGAACTCTGCAGAGTTGCTCACTATCATGCTGCAAGAGAGGCCATGCAGGAGAGATGAGCAACCCCACTTACGCTCAACGTACTGGCTGCTCAAAGGAAAAAGGAAGAACTGTTTTATAAACGGTCCCTAACCAAGAGGAAAGCTAGATTGTTTTTGCTCCCAAGAAAAAGCATGTCTCTTTATACGAGTACATGAATTGATTTCAAGACAAATAGCTCATTCTCACAGTTTCTTAGCTTTTAGTGAACAGCGATGAAAAGAAAAAGTAAGAGAGAATATAGTTTTTATGAGCACAAGAGAAAAATCACTGAAATGTTGACATAGAAAACTCTAATATTCAATATGGCTTACATTGAATCTGTGTTGCACTTCCTCTGAAGAGACGTCTACCTGCTTTGTACCGTTAGGACAGGAACAGGTGTGAAGCTGCTCGTTTCTCTGCATTGTATAAATTCTCTTTACAATTCTTACTGGTAAATAGTACCACCATCAATTTCTATATTATGATTGGTATGTCATTGTCTCTAGCAATATGTCTTATTAATTTTTATTAAATGTACTGGGGTGATATTGGTTAGTAAAATTATATGGGTTTCACATGTACAATTCTATACTACGTCATCTTTATATTGCATTGTGTGCTCACCACCCAGTCAGGTCTCCTTCCATCACCATGTATTTGACCCCCTTTACCTTCTTCTACACCCCCACCACCTTACCGTCTGCTAACCACTGACTGTGGTCTGTGTCTATGACTTTTTGTTTGTCTTGTTCATTTGTTGCCTCCAGTTTTATATCTCACATATGAGTGAAGTCACATATGGTTCTTGATTTTTTCTGTCTGACTTATTTCACTTAGCACGATCATCTCAAGATCCATCTATTGTGTTGCAAGTAGCAGTATTTCATATTTTCTTATGGCTAGTAGTCCATTCTATATACATGTCATACCTTCTTTATCCAATCATTTATCGAAGGACACTTGGGTTGTTTCCATGTTTAAAGCTGCAATGAACACAGGCATGTACACATCTTTATGGAAAAATGTTTTCTTATTTTTGGGTAGATACCCAGAAGAGGGAATGCTGGGTCACATGGTAATTCTATCTTTAATTTTTTGAGGAACCTCCCAACTGTTTTCCGTAGTAGCTGTACTATTTTAAGGAACGAGAAAGAGAAAGAGGGAGGACAGAAAAAGAGAATATGAGGTCATCCTCTCAGGTACAGGGCCTAATAAAACTTACTTCCAAGCAAAATAAATTTCCTATTAAATATACTTCTCAGAAAAAAATACAGATCAATGTTAGAATTTTCATATTCTAGGGTTTCAGATCCAAAAGGGCATTTAAACTAAAAGTAAAAGAGCTACAAATAGTATAACTCTAGGAAATTCTATTCACCAGATATGATCATTGCTGCTGAATTTGCAAACCAAGACAATCATTTGTCCTCCAGAACAGTGCTTTCAAATTTATTTACAAATTAAACTCAGCATCATGCCAGCATCTTCTATTATTATTTTCAACATCCATATAATTCTGAGACGTTGTGTTCGTTCCAGTTTTTAATATTATACCCGCTGTGCTTCCAAGTGGTCTGGAAGAGGACACTTAGCCAGAATTATCATCGTCTGTCCAACCAATAGGGCTGTCACGAACTGGTTATTACTCTTGCTGAGCTCTGTTCTTTCATGTCTAAAACATGTCTGTGATGAAGCCAAACTAATTACACAATTTCAATCCCAAATTGTTTCAAGTTTCTGGTAAATTAGAGTATAGAGAGGGTACAAGTTTTATTCATTCACTCACAGATGTAGCATGTACTGCTAATCCTACATAAAATCCAGTTTAACAAAATGCATAGTTTAGTCAAAAATAATATACTGATAATGAAAGCAATTTGACCTATAAAATATATGTAGTATATACAAGGTCTATACAGATAAAATCCAGCCATAAATCCCTCTATTTTTTATATTACATGGCTAGACACTTTCCAAACAGCCCTCGTATAAGATATATCAATCCTTTTAGAGAACATATTTGTAAAAGAATGCATTCGTATATGTAGCAATTTGGGACAAATTAACAATTATTATAATTTCATATTTCATAATATTTTATCAAAATATCTTGATTCTTTGACAAAGATATCTAAAAAAAAAAATAGAAGAGAAAACCCAAAATTATAAAAGGTAGAATTTCCCTAGTAAATACAAAAAGTATATATTTAAAAATTGTCGATGGAATATACAAAATATTACCAAAAGAAGGAGTCATAAGGCTTGGGTGAGGAGGTAATTTAAATAAGAATCTTGTGAAGACAGCAAATAGATAACTGTCATATTACAACAAAGAAAGAGTCCTATAGGAAGGTTACTATAAATTGGAAACATTGTGGACTAATGATTTTTTTGAAAAATCTCTTTTGCAGTTCTCACTAAAGTACACGCCCCCAACCCCACCCTGGTTTTTCCAAAGTAGAGCGTTCCTCTGAAACTTCTCCCCAGGGGAACTGGCTTAAAGCAGAAAGGGTTCCCGGCTTTCTGAAAGTTCTAGTTAAGCTGCTCCATTTTTCGGAAAGACCTACATGAGTACCTATTTCGCTAACAGAAATAAATCCAAGGAGTATTTTTGCTTGTAGGAAAATAGCTGTACCTACTGATGTAAGTCTTTTGTCAAAGCAAAGGGGAATAAGATGAAGTTTCGGAAAGCAGGATAGCTGCTTCCTTATACAATGTCATATTGGCTACCAACAGTATGCCTAATGCAACCTTACACGCACCTCTGACACTACCAAAAGAGAGAGAACTAGGGGAGAAATTATGCCGTGTTGTGGACCAGGGCTATCTTGAGAAAAAGAAAGTTTTTCCTAGGTTTTGGAGACATTGTTGAAAGAAAGAAGAAGCCATATTAAACTTTCAGATGTTGACCCTCAATGAAAAAAAATAATTATAATTAAATGAAACAAGTGAATCTGTGAGAAGCCATAAATCTGAAAGGATACCCAAAATGGAGAAGTAAATGCCATATGCTTAAGCAATTATTTATAATACAAAAAAAAATGACAATTCTCATATTATATTAATTTTAATAAGTTTGCAAGGATTGTCTTTCCACTACTAAGTATATTTTTACTCATAAAATGTAAACATTATCCTATGAATTGAGTGAAGGAGTGGTACAGGGAACTGTAAGCTGTGTACTCCCAGGGAGGAACACAGAGGACTGGTTCACAGAGTAACCATACCTAAGATAACCTGTGGCTAATCTGCACTAGAGGTCACACAATGACCAATAAAAAGAGGAGCTAGCAATGTGTTCCAAAATAATGGCTTAGATAAATGGTCTCAAGAAGAGAGGTAATTTTTAATGCAACCCTTGTTTGTTGGAGATAAAGCCCCTAAATTGTTGATAAGCAGATATTACCTAGCCAAGCATAAGGTTTCAATTATACTAACAGTCCTGGTCAACAGAAAGGAGACGACAGTGGGTGTAACTATAAACTAAGTAAAATTTCTTGAAACAGTTGTGGGGAAGGGAACAGGACCTGCCAGACTAAAGTTCTGGAAATGTTTGGGCTCACAGAGACCCTCAGACACAGCAGTGATGTTGAGTTATAAAAAACTGTCCTGCCTGAAGCACTCCTGTTAAGATTTGGAAAACACAATTAGCACCATATGCCAACCTAGAGTCAATCTATCATTCAGAACCTGCTATCTCAGCACTAATGAGACAATACTCTTTTCTTCCTTTCTGACTTGGAAGGTACCGATATCCTAAGAGAAATACAGAAATGTATCTGATGAAATTATTGCAACCAAGCAGGCATAAGAGCAGTTTAAGAATGAGTATGTTCACCAAAAATGAGAATAAGAATAAAAAATATTAAAAAGCAGACCTATCTACATTGTATTGATAATTTTGTAACTAGATTAAGTATAAGTCAGTATCTCTTGTTTTTAATTTTAAAGAGGGTTTGTCTGCTCTTTTAAGTGACCGAAGCAATTAAACCTGCTTTGTTATACTTATATCAATCATTTTAATTACATGCTTGGGAAATTTGGTTAAATAAATGTAATCAATATTTAAATAACTGAATGTTTTGTTTTTAATTTTTGATATATCAGTTTTCTAAGTATTTAAGCATTCAGAAAATTGTTATTTAGTAGATATACAATATTAAAACACCAAGCATTAAGAAAATTACAAATAGTTTTAAACATATGACCATGCATAAGAGCCTATTGGGCATTAAAATTAATAAAAAGAACACCACTGAGTACTAATATGTGCTACACTGTTTCCAGTGCCATAGCATGCTGTCTCTCTCAGTTTACCCTATCACAGCAGTATGAGTTGAGCACTAAGGTTGCATTTTATAGATGAGAAAACCCCAGCACAAAGAGATTAAGTAATGTGTTCCGCGTTACACATCAAGCGATCCCAGGCAGGTTGATTTCACTTCTTCCTAGTCTTAACCACTATGATGTTTGCCACACCTAGTCACACCTGCACCTAATGAACACCATTGAGTCAGCATTACTTCTGAGTTGAGTGTGAATTCTTTGCAGAGCTGAATTTATTCATGCTCCACCTTGGTCAATCTGCATCACACAAGAGATAAGTGGGCCTCACAGAAAGATTTCCTCTCTTAGTGTCTCTATAGCAGCGAATTAAGGCTTCCTTTAGAATTTAAATATTTGGAAGAAAGCCTCTAAAGAGAACAATTTGCCAAATCCTATACTTCAGGCTTTGAATGGCAATGACAATGTATGAAAGAAACAACATGTTGAGTTCAAAATCATTTCAACAACATTACAAAATGTTTTAGACTTCATTAAAAGTTCCAAAAAATACAGACACATAGGCAGTGTTGTTTTTTTTAATGTTCCTTCTGGAATTCAACTCTCTCCATTTAATTGCATTTTTACCATTGTAAACAAGGTGAAAAGGATATGCAGAGTCAAGATTATCATCCTGGAAAGGACCACTGGCACTCTGCCTCTCAGCATCAGCCAAGAATGCAAGTTTCCATGTTATTGTTCTAGTCCTACTGGCATTTAATGATCAGCTGCAGGAAAACTCACTCATCACTACAAGAATGGTATAAAACTAGAAAACATGTTTAAATAGTACTTTCCTAAATATCTGGACTGCTGAATGATAAAACTATTCTGTTATTCTTCTAAATAGAAATACCCTATAAGTATCAGTGCAAAAACAAAAGGGCTTTAAAAGCTAGGCCAGTCCCCCGGACTAATGATTTCATAAACCAATCACTGACAGGTATATCCAGATTCCACAGAATTAACCTGAAAGGTGTTCTAGGATGGATGAGGACAGCAATGTCTTTATTTCTAGTCTTACACATTCTCAAATTGCCCTTTAGTCCCAGGGGAAATGACATCATCTTTTCCAATGCTGCTTTCATCTTCTATTTATGTTCCTTGATCTCATCCAGTACCTCTTTCGACCTTGTTTCCTCCATTTCTCCCTCTTTGCATTTTATTAGCTTATGTAAGGGTAGTAATCCACTCTTGGCAACGGTTTTCACATACGATGAGCCCTCATAATAATTCTAAAGATTGAACTAACACTAACCTCCAATACTTTACTGCAGGCTTAATTGTATATTTCCTTTTACCCAACCTCTGCAGAGACAGGCAGTCAACAAAATGAAATTCCAATTCTCTTCTTTCTCCCATTATCATTCCTAAACTCTCTTCAAGGCACTCATCTGAGAGAACCACTGTTGTCCCTTTCTTATTGCTATCATGTACTAACCTTGCACTCACACCGTCAGAGCTCTGCGTATGGCTTGGAGTCAACCACTTCTCTTCTGGTCTCAGTGTCCTGGGTGATGTCAAAGTCTGTAATCAGGCTTATTCAGCAGCCTACCTTGATCACCAATTATTTTCCTCTCAATCCACTTCCATAGTCACACCCTAAATCTTACCATAATTCAAATCTACTCCACTTCTGAAGTCTTATATTTTTATATACCTGTCTCTATCAACAGCATCAACAGTATCCCTTACAAGAAATTCTACCAACAACTATATCAAAGTCTATGGTCGCTCAACTACATTACTTATTACAAAGCTATCAGCTTTCTTTGTGCACTGATTCCCTTTTCCATTCAATCTTAACCCAAGACTCAGATTATTAAACTCCATAACCCTCTTCTCTTTTGCACTATTTTCCTTTCATCCATCACACTAGCCTTGTAAAAATCATGTCTTCAGAGCAAACTACATCCTAGTTATTAATTTTTCTGCTGCAGAACAACATCTAATACAGAAGTTTCAGGTCATAAAAAATCATGATTTCTACCTCGGCTGTTTCTTAAAAGCCTCCTGGGGTAACTTCTAAGCATCATTAGGTAACATCTAGGTTATTCTCCTCAATTGCTATTCCCAGCCTTTGCATTTCTCACAGAACAATTACTCAGCTGCATCCTCCCCCAACCTCAGCAAACCGACTTCTTCATATTTAACCAAGAATATTTAGGCAGAAACAAAAAGCATTTTCTCCTCTACAAAATTACTCATCTCCACACCCTTCATGTTCGTCTATGCATTTGTCTCAGGAAAACTTACTTACACTACTTCCTACGTCTCTCCTTTACTGTCACATCACTGTCACAACACTTCTGGTGCCAGAGTCGTAGGGATTTTTTTCACACAACAAGCAATTCTACAGTACCAGCTGGGTGTACTCTAATTTATTCATAACTCAATCCTGACACTATCTACCTGGAGATAGCATCAGATCCTACAGGTCAAGGACTCAGTCCTACAAGACTGCCCCAACTTCAGATGCCAATTGTTAAGTCCAGGTTGTCATCTCTGCTTCTGACTGACTTACTATACATTGCAAGTTTCAGAGACCTCCTCCTCGGGTTTGATTAATTTACTAGAGCAACTGATGGAACTCAGAGAAACACTTTACCTTCTAGATCACTGGTTTATTATAAAAGGATATAAAGATAGAAAAGATACATGCAGCAAGGTAAGAGGGAAGGGCTCACAGCTTCCATGCTCTTTTTCAGATGCCACTCTGCCATAAACCCCACGTGTTCACTGACCCAGAAGCTCTTTGAACTCCATCCTTTTGGGTTTTTATGGAGGTTTCATTACACAAACATGATTAACTGAATCCTTGGCCATTGGCAATTGATTCAATCTCCAGCCCCCCTCCTCTCCCTGCAGGTAAGGCCAGTTGAGACTGTAAGTTACAATCCTCCAAGCATATGGTTGATTCTCCTGGCACCAGCCCCCATCCTTAGGTGAGATCCACGAGTCATCTCATTAACACAAGAAAAGACACATTTAGCCCTCTCATCACATAAGAAATTCCACGGGTTTTAAGAGCTCTGTGCCAAAAATTGGGAGAAAGACCAAATACATATTTCCTGTCATAAATCACAAGGTCACACTGAGACAAAGGATTGTGTGTGAGTAGTTTATTGGGATGTGACTCCAGAGAGAGGGTATGAGGGACAAGGGAATGAAACAGGAAAGAAGGGAAAACAAATGCAAGAGTAAGCTACTAAGTTGGTCACCTGCCAAACAACTATTTCTTGTTTATATGCTATCTTTTCAGAAGTCTTAAGAAACACATGAATTGTCCATCCAGGGGACAAAAATGAAATTATTTATCCATTAACCGCCACCCACATAGGCAAGGATGATCCCACGAGCATTAGCTCCCTAATATACATATCTAACTTTTGGATACACTTGAATGACAAGTATTAATATTGTGAATAATCATCTCAGGTTGTTTTAGTATATTTTTCAAAGTTGCACTTCTTTAAAGATGTGTCTATATGGGAATTATTTTTAGTTGTAAAGCTGTACAGGCAGCTCTATGAAGTCCCTAAACCTAGTAAATAACAACAACAAATAATTATTTTACATGGAACTTAACCCCTTTTAATTAGCTTGTGTTATTTCCTTAGAGTTTCTAAAAACTGTTACAAAATAAGTTTAGTATCATAATAGTCAACACTTACATAGAGCCTACTCTTCAGTAGGCATTATTTTAAGAGCCCTTCATATATTAGCATAGTTAGCAGTCAATATTATATTACAGATTAAAAAAACAGATTAAATGACATATCCAAGATCGTAGTGCTATTTGTATTGCCCCAATGTTATTAGTTTATGTATTTAATAAATATTTAGGAACACTGATCAGGTGTGTCACTACATTTATATATGCTTTCACTTTGCCATGATTCTCTCAATTATTTTTTTTACCTATCTATATATTACATATTACAATATGCATACATATGTATGTTGGAAACTCTAAAAATGAGAAATATAACATATACACACATATTATTTATATGCATAAATGCACAGACACACACACACACACACACACACACACATGCATTCATTAAACAAAACATTCCCATAGCTTATTTTGAAATAGAGATGATTTATGTGTTTAATTTCCCTTCTCCTTCCATGCCCAAATGCTTCAGTCACTATAATTTCTTTGTCATCACTACTCTGACATACCTCTATATTTGCTCATAGAGTTTCTGCAATGTCCTTTCTTCTTTATTCATTCAAATTCTACCCTTATGTGCCATTTTATTCATGAAATCTACTCACATATTTCAATTGCCATATCCTCTCTTCCCTGAAATCCCACACTTACTACTATTACATGGTCACTGCACAGGCCATGATATATATTTCTAAATTCTATGAGGCACTTAGCACTCTTTCTAGGACTTAGCAACAAATACCATTTTATAAAAATACAGCTTAAGAACATGCAAATTATTATTACCATAAGGAGTAATCAGAGAGGGAAGACCATATTGGAGACCTATGGAAACAGGGTTATCTTACCCTTATTTTTCCTTCAAGAACTCCAAATTAACTTATAATTATTTGTTGAAAGATATTCCACCAAAATATATATTGAATGGGTTAAATAGTTCACTAATGTCAAATAAATTATTTTTTCTACATAGACACAAGACACTTAGCAAGTTTTATACTTTTTAAAAAATGTTTTTCTAAATCATATTTTTACAGAGTATGTGCTTTTCTCTTAGATAAATCATCTTTTCATAATAATTTATAATGTTCTTTCACAGAGTCCCTTAAAATCAGAAGTCCTTTTATAAGGACAATTTTGAGAGGAAAAAGCACTTTTGTGTATTTCCCATCAACTGTTAAGTAGATTCAAAGTGGTTGTTGACATACGTGGCTTTGGCCTCATCCTTAAAGATGGAAGGGTCAAGGGAAAATGTAACAAACACACTTTTTTGTGCTAATGGTCCTGCCATGTACCTATTGGTGCATCTCCACAGGGCCTTAAGGTAACAGACTCTGAAGATGTCCCTGGGTAGGAGCACATTCCACAACTTATTAGAAAGGGACACGTTGAAGTTCTTTATGTGAAGTAATAGCAATAAACAAATACTTCCCTAGGAAAAATAGTGTCCAGAGCACCTACTTCTTTCAACTAATGACAAGACTATGTCACTTATGATTCTGTTTTACTCTTGAGCCTCAAAATATAAATCAGATGTTAGGCCATAACCCAAATTTCTTTCTCTCCTACCTGTTTTGTAAGTACAGTTTTACATTATTAGAACACAGATATATCCATTCACTGTCTAGGCCTACTTTCAGGGTAGAGCAGCAGAGCTAGCTGTAACAGACATACCTTATGGCCCACAACACCTGAATATTTTAATATCTAGTCCTCTACAGAAAAGGTCTGCTTACTCTAGTCTAAGGTACAACATGTAAAATTCTTAATTTGGGGATTATGTGATGAGTACTTGCCATCTTCTATCTTTATCAATAAATTTGAAGAATTAGAAAAAAGAACAATGGGGCTGAAATACATGTTTGTTGCAATGAGTTCAGCAGTAAATCTTGTCAAGCAGATGTTATAATTTCCACTATTATTACTGGTAAAAATTTTTGAGTTTATGGTGTGGCAAGCACTTTATATGCAATATCTCGTTTATTCCACATAAATAAACTTGTGAGGTAAATACTACTATAACCTCAAATTTTTAAACAATGAAACTAAAGAGCAGAGATTATGAGCAACTTGCCCAAAGTTGCACACTTAGGAATAGGCAGGACAGGAGTTAAAAACAGATCTATTCAACCCTACAGCTCATATTCTAAACCACTCTGTTCATTGTACAGTCCCACAGATTAGAGAGGCAATAAAACAAATACGGAAGATGGAGCCTTTGCCTAATCCTGCAGTAAGCATCTCAACACACTGCAGACAAAATATATACATCATGAACATCTATACAGTATTGGTGGTACACACTATCTCAGAATTTCACACTTACTATTCCACTTAATCTCCAAAACAACCTTTTGAACTGAGCTCTAATAGGTTAGGTCACGTGATCAAGGTCACATGATAATAACTACAAGGTCCCTGCTCCATCAGCCTACATAGCTCCACCCAGCAGTTAACAAACAATACTCACATAACCAAAGCTTTCAAACAATTTCCTTACTTATTTTCAAATAAGTTTCTTACTCTTAAGTAAGATATCTTTCTGAATCAGCTATCCATAAAATATTGAACAGTTAAGGAAACACGCTATCATAAAAACAAATGAAGAAAGCAATTAAAGAGAGTGAAGAAATCTTTTAAATACCTATAAAAACTATACTAGAAAAAAATAAGAAAATGTGTTTTATCTATGACACAAATAGGATGCTAATTTTTTAATAAGGGACATTTGAAGAACAAGAAATAGGTTTGGAAAATAAAAATATAAGAGCACAACACATTCAATAAAAGATGAACAACAGTAACAAAAATAAATTCCAATAACAGAAATAGGAATAATACAAGAAGATTTAGAAAATCAACATGCATTAGAATTGTCAGAAATTATCAAATAAATAATTTAAGACAATGTTTTAGAACTGAAGGACATGAGTCTCCAAAGTGAGCAGGGCCTACCAGTGACCAGCACATTGACTACAAAATGACTCATTATCAATACATATTGTCATTAAAATGAACAAAACCAAGCATAAAGAGAACTATTAATAAAATACTTCTGAGAGAAAACTTGAGTTCATATTTTAAAAACTTGATACCTGAACAACTTGACTTCTCAGTGACATCAAAAGTTTGAAGAAAATGGAGAAAGGTATTTTTAAATTTTCTACATGAACTGTAAATTCTGAGAGCACTGTTAAAGCTTTGCACTAGAGTTTTCCTATTGTTAGTTTTACTTTGTATATCTAACAATTTTTCCTTGGACATTTTTAACCTTTTTTTCTGTATACAGTTTTATCTGTCATTTGTTTTTGTGGTTTCTTGCTCTTTTTGTCCCTTTTTAATCATATATTGAAGCCTACTTTAATGTTAATAAGGCCATCTCTATTCTGCATTTTTGTACACTTAACTTTTAGAGTGTCAGACCCCAGGGGAGGACACGCAATGAGAATCATGACCCGAGGCCAAGGAAATGATTAGCTATTGCTCAGCCTCTGGTGCTGCCACCATGACGCTGCAGGATTTTGCCACCACCTAAGCAGAGACTCAAAACCACCACCCTGGACATTGGATGTCACTACTGCTTCCATAAATAATATCTAAACCAAGCTTGTCCAACCTATAGCCCACAGGCTGCATATGGCCCAGGACAGCTTTGAATGCAGCCCAACACAAACTTTCTTAAAACATTACAAAAATTATGCACAGACCTTCTTTTAGCTCATCAGCTATCGTTTGTTATAGTGTATTTTATGTGTGGCCCACGACAATTCTTATTTCAATGTGGCCCAGGGAAGCCAAAAGGTTGGACACCTGATTCTAAACTGATTGACATCTTTTTCCCCGGTTTCCAACTCCTTGTCAGGAGAGTTCTCTACCTGTATCTAAGTCCCCTGCTCATGTCTTCGATGTCCAGTATGAGGAACTATCACCCCTCTGCATCTTTCCTAGTGAGGGGAAGGCATTGTTCCCCACCACCTTATTCAACAAATATTTGTTGAGTATATACTGTGTGCCAGGTCCAGGCATTGGGGTACAGTAGTGAACAAAACGAGCAAAACCCTCAATTGTCAGGTAGGGGTGCAAGAACTTTTCTGGCGTGCTTTTGCCTCAAGATTTTTTTTCCAATCTGTTATGAATTTATTTTACAAAGATCCAAACTCTAGACAAATGGTTGACTGATTTTCTGAAATTTATGTTTTTTTAAGAATTTGGGTCAGATTTAGGGTTGGAGGGAGATACTATCTAATAATGAAAACATCCTCAAAGTGTGGAAAGTCTGGAAGGCCACGAAACCTCCATTCCAAGTCTCAGTTCTGCACTTTCAACAACTTAACTTCCTCAGCTCCCTGCCCCACGTCTCCCCCTTATGTATGACACAATTAAAATCTGTACCAGCCAGGGTTACTCCTCTTGGATCTATAAGGTTTTCTGGTTCTAATTTTATGTGCACAGGCAAATTCTCAACTATTATACAACTAATACTTATCTATGTTGGTTCAAATCTAGACCTTCCATCAAAGAAACTTCCACTGCAACCATCTCTCACCTGATATCCCAGTTGGAAAAAAAATGCAGTTGGTATATTAATGAATTCAGAACACCCATTACCCTTTACAAAGATACAAGGGATGGACAATGCTTTAGGCAAGAGTTTCTAATCCCAGCGGCCCGCAGTCCACGTGGAGAAGCTGAAGACCTTGATCCTGAAGTCTATAATTGGCAACAAAATATCCCACAAAAGCAATATAATGAATGGGGTCCAGTAAATATTAAATCATAGCAATAATGATGCTTCAGGTACTTAAGGATTAGGTAGTTTCTGGAGCCCGGGTTATGCACCTAACAAGCATGTATATCTTGTCTATTTGGGGGAAAGTACTCCACTTTGAAACAATTCAACTTACAAATGAATTTTGAAAGGCAGTGTTTTATTAGCCACCATTCTTAATTAAAGACTAGTTTTATGAAAGTTCTCACTCAACTAAGCTCATGATTATTTCCTTCATATTTTCAGATTTGTGGCCTTTATGGAGGCAAAGACTGAAAAAAAATCATAATTGAAACCAATATAAAGGTGTATTAGTATTAGCATTCCTCTGTTCCTCACTTTTAAGAAGGCCTTGACTACCAAACTCTTAAAAAGGAGAAAATAAGTGTTTCTAAGGTCTAGATGTCAAAATGACAGCAGAGGCTCAAATTGTGATTCAAGCACCAGTCTCCTAGGAAACCTACGTGAACCAGAATTGGAGTACTCTTTAACTGCTGAGATGTTTCTATACAACTTAAAAATGTTCACCTTGTGTTACTTTGAAAACACAAGCTCTAAAAAAATAAGATAAAATGCAAAACTAATTTATTGATTTATTCAAGAAATAATTACGGAGAGCCTACTATAGGCTGTTCTGCTAGCACTAAAAAATCCTGACCAAGCCTTTGCTTCACTGAAGCTGACAATCTTACAGGTAAGCAATTACCAAAGGAAAAAGAAATTGCATAGGTTATATTGTCATAAATTTATGCCTGTGGAGGAAAAAAGAAAGCATGGGGAGCCATGAGTTGGGGGTTGCACATTAAGTAGGGTGTACATGGAAGGGGGCTCAAAGGAGGTGAAACTGGAGCAGAGACTCAGACAGTGAAGGAGGAAATCAGGGAGCAAGCCACGAAGGCATTTCAGAGGCCTGGGGTGGGAGCTGTGAAAGCTCTACGGCAGCCGCACGCTGGGTATGTGTGATAGCGGTAGAGGCTGAGAGCCAGCTGGTACAGCTTTGACAGAGTAAGGAAAAGTTAGTATTAACTTCAGCTGGAGAAGCAACAGGATTAGCCTATTCGTGGCCGTGTGGGCCACAGTGAGGACTGGGAATGTATTACACGTGATAGAAAATGAGTGAGGGGAGCTTCCACAGCTGGGTAAACACTCTGACTTGACTCTAAAAGGAACCACTCTGATGCTCTGAGCAGGGATGTGACAGATCCCTTAAGATGTAAGAATACAATGAATACTGTATGGGATCACTTACATGCAGAATCTCAAAAAGCCAAACTCACAGAAACGAAAAGTAGAATACGGTTTCCAGGGGCTGGGGGTGGGGATCACTGGGGAGACGTGGGTCGAAGGGTACAAACTTGGAGTTGGAAGATGAATACATTCTGGAGATCTGACACAGAGCGTGGTGATTATATGCCACAATACTCTATTATATGCTTCTAAGTTGCTAAGAGACGAGATCCTAAATGTTCTCACCACAAAAAAAAAAAAAAAAAGAAAGAAAGAAAGAAAGAAAGAATTATGTGATGTAATGGAAGTGTTAGCTAATGCTATGGTGGCAATCATATTATAATATATAAGTGTATCAAATCAACTTATTATACACCTTAAGCTTACCATGTTATACATCAATTATATTTCAACAAAAAGGATATAAGAATATGCCCATAGAACAATGTTCTTTTTTGCAAATGAACAAGTTGTTCTGGCTATTTAATTTAGTTGATCTTCCTTTTTACGTATTTGTGGCATGAGGGATCCTAAAGCTTGTATAATGTCATACTAAAGTGTTTTCGTCTTAAACTGCCACTGATGTAATTATTTTCTACACATCTATAATTCCTGCATTCCAACTCTAGTTCTTATCAGATTTTCAGTAAGCATAGTAGGAAAAAAAAAACCCAAACAAAAACTACTCTTCTGTGAAAACTTTCTAAATATTATGTACCTCATAAATCTTGATGGCAACAAAGAGCATGTTCTTTGCATTCAAAGAAAAAGAAGGCATATTGTAACTTGTGATCTGAAAGGGAGAGAATAAAGGAGCAGGAGGTAAAGGTCTGTTTTCTGAAGCCATCTGCCACCGTCTGGTTAGTATTCACGGGAGCACGAGTTTGACGGAGACTTGCTACGATAGGGCAAGGCCTCTTTGAGAAAAGAACCAACTCAGAAGAAATGGAACTGCAAAACAGAACGCGAAAAGCCGACTTTAGAGTTACTACTTGAAACTTTGCCCTGAGCTACACTTCCTCTCCATTTCTCCCTTTATGTGAGCCATACAATGAACTTACTTTAAGCTAGTTTGTGTTGGGTTTTCTGTCACTTGAAACTGAAAATGTGGCGACGGTTATCTATGTTGAGTTCAAATAATCTTTGAAATGCATATGAATTTTTAAATTCAATAATATATAATACTAGGCACTAGAATTTTGGTCTCCTAAACAGTAGGCAACACATCTTCTCACCTCATGAATGGAGATTTATATATTAACATATATAAAATAAAATTAGCAAGCCCTATCCAAACACAGAGAAATCGGAGCTTAGAGACCTAGTCAGCGTGGAGTGCTGGGACCTGAGCTGGACACACACGGGATGAAATTGATACAGGCTTCAGGGCTCAGAATCAAGGGAAACCTGAAGCATTAAGTCACAAAGGCAAGTTAGTAAATCAGAATACAAGCAGGAGGCAACAGACAAGGAGCCCCAAGTCAGGGAAGAAAATTTAAAACTGGCACTGAAAAGGCTAGACTGAAAGGGCGCGCCTAATGACTGAGAGACGAGCAGGCCACCTCTGGAGTCAGCACAGGTGGAGAGAAATTACTGAAGGCACGGAATTGACACGAACTCACTTGACAAAATAAAATATTCAGTTATGTATCCAGGCCAAGTAAAACATTCAGAATTCAGGAGACCTTCAAATCCCAAGGCAACATTATGGTGAAAGGCAAGATATCTTCATGTAGAAAAACAGTCCTTATTGATAAAATGGTAATTCTCTATGTCCTGCAGCTGAACACTGAGAGCAACACATAAGACTCAAGTCGTACTTCTCTCCCACCTACCTACTCCCATCTAACATAGAATGTGTTTGGCATTGACTGCTTCACAATAAAAAATAATGACCTAAACTTACTGTAAATATATGTGCGATTAACCCTGCAGAGGTCACAGTAAAAAAAATTACAGCATAGTTTGCGTGTATCCGAGAGATACATTCATTACTAGTATGTGCTGAAATGCAAATAATAATAAATAAAAACACTGCAAATATAAAAAATACATAATTTTTAAAATGTATTTCACTTATAATCTAGAAATTATTAAATAAATATTTAAGAAAAGAGTTCGTTTGTATTTCTCAGGTCTGCTGTGACCTCCACAGGGCTTTATTAAGGAGCGAGGTAAACACTAGTTTAAAGGTATTGCTACATCCAGAGAACCTGGAGCCCACTTGTGCCACAGTGACAGGTCAAAGCGAGACTCGCACAAAATTTTGAGGTGAACGTCCTTACCCAGGGAGGTATCAGAGCGTCTCTGGCTCCAGCAGCATTGGCATAGCCTGGAAACTGCTTAGGCCGACCCCCTGGGTCAGAACCCTCTGGGAGGGGGGTTGACAGACAGTAGTTTAACAAGCCTTCCTGATGAGTCTCATCTGCACTCAAGTTTCTGACCTGCTGCCTTAGTTCTGCCTCCTCGTAGCTGGAGTCATGGAAGCCTTTCCTCTGACAATTCAATCATAACCATTTTCTGAGTAGTACTGACCACAAAAGAGAAGATAGAGAAAAGCTTTGGGCTATTATAGCAAATGTCTTCAAGCACTTACAAATGAAAAACATAGCAAATATATAAAAAAGAAAAACATAGATGAGGTTTTACTAAGGGAAGACAAAAATTAATATTGTTCTGAACATCATTTTTTCTTTATGAAAAGCAGATGTTATGATGGTCAATCACAAAACTTTTGGCAGTGTGGTTGTTACAGATGCTTACATTTTATGAAGATACAAATGTGCATTTATTAACATTTTTTGTTTTTATTTTTGGCAGAAATATATTTGAAGCGTGCATTGGTGATCTGTACTAGATAGTGAATGATAACTACACTGAAACCCACAATACTAATCAGAGACACTTCATACTGGAAGAGGTATTACGGGTCATGTATTCTAACCTCTTAGACAACGCAGAAACCCCTTTTCCAACATCTATAGTAAGCGATCAGCAAGTCTCTGATTAAATATCTATAGCGACAAGAGACAGTTTGAGTAAGATTAATGATCAGAAGGAAAAGAACTGCTATATATTTTTTTAACTTGAGCTGATAAAGCTGCCTTGATATATCATTTTGCCAGGATTATGTAGCTCTCAAAGCCTGATCACAGATGGAATTTCCTATAAAATGGTATTTAGAAAAGGGAACTGTTGGCTTATCTCACATTGCTATGATTCACTTAACTTCCATGTAATTTAGCCTCAAATGGTCATGACTTTGGGGGATATTTGCATCTGTTGGAGGGTTGCTGGCATTTTGGAAGCTCTAATAAATCTCTCGACACAAACGTTTCCTTTCTTGAAACGTTTCGGTTCTTGTGCAGATGTCCTCTAACATTATTAAATATGGGATATTTCTTATATATCAAATTTCCAGATAAATTTTCAAAAATTCCTATTAGTAGTAACACTAAAAAAAGTTGTTATGCAAATTTGACATCCCAAAATGAGCAGACCTCTTATAAAAAGCATGTGACATGCAAGGTAATCATGGAGGAAGAGATAGACCAATTTACTTAGGGCATTTTCAAAGAGAAAACTCCCAGACCTGAGTCACACTCCATAAGGTTCAATATGAGTGACAGCTGAATAAATGCATTCATCAACTCGTTCTGCCGTCTGTTAAGGACCAAGCACAGATCTAGGTGCTAGGGACACAGCAGTAAGCAGTGTTTCTGCCCCTGGCTCTAGATCAAGACCGCTGGCAAAGGACTCCAGGAATTTTTTCTTTGAGATTTATGCCTATGCTAATTAAATATGCATAAATGAAGTTAAATTCCAGTTAAATAAAAAAGGACTCCAAGAATATACTTGAATGGCAGCAAGTCTGATGCTCTAAAAACCGACATGCACAGGGGAAGAGATGATATTAGCACGTCAGCCTCCCCGGCATGGTGGCTGTGATTTATGGATAACTGACCATGGGAGTAGGAATAAAAAGCATTTTAATTTGGTGCTCATTGTGGAACATCACTATGGTGCTGTTAGAAGCTAGGCCAGCAGGAATATTCCTGCTGCAATGGAGAAGCATCATCCCACATATTACATCCTCCATCAGCTCCCATGCTGTTTGAGAGGAAGGAACTGTTGGCCACAGTGGATCAATTATTTTGCTGTTTGCTTAGTGTCTGAAAATAGTACTAACCTTCTTTGGAATGGAATAAGCTCGTGGACTTTTTGAACAGTGAGAGTTACTGGGCAGATGTCTTGAGGGAGAGATAATGGATTTACTGCTAATAAGTAAATGAAGGATGGCATGGCTAATTGAAAAAAAGGTAAGTGGTCATATACTTATAAAAGCAGGTGAGTTGATAAGGTGGATGATCATGGAGGTAATCACTGTGCTATGAGCTACTTAAACAAGGGCTGTCTGGGAAAAAAACACCAGCCATAAATGCCTCTGTTTTTCATATTACGTGGGTGGACAGCCCTTGTATACATTATATCTAAGCCTCCCAGACATTCTGTATGATAGACAATACTTTAATAATAGCTTGCACAACATTGCACAGGTATCTCATCGAACAAAGTAATATTATAAACCACTTTTGGTGTATCTTAACAGTTCAGAGCTTCCTTTTATTAAACCAAGAGGTTTATAATGCACATAGTGAAGCCATATTAAATGGAAGCTAACCACCCCCAAATTAAAGTAGTTTTCAACAATTCAAATCTTCATTGTGAAAACAGTTAATATTTCAGCAGCATAATATTAACATATGTAGTTTATATACTCAGACATTTGAAATTGTTTATGATGGGCATAAAATGTAACCCTCTCCTATCCCCCAATTTTTCTCTATTTCTGTGTCTAAACAGGAATCTAAAGAAAGCTGAATGGAGCAGTGAGACTCATCATTTCCATAATAACCTTTTTGGTTCCACCACATTTTGCATTTCTTCTTATCTGCAATGTTTACTGCTCTCTGGAGAAGGAATGTAGATGTCTCTGGTATTTTTCATGAAGGATTTCTGAACTTTGAGAAGACACACATGAAGTCAATATACGAAGTAGAGCAAGTTTGGAATATTGGAAGACTGTCCTAATCCTCATGACTCCCTTGGTATGCTGCAGTTCTGAAAAGTCAGAAAGGGGACAGGGCCCTCAAATGATAACATTAGAAGCTTCCCCTATGGCTTTTGGTCCTAGTAAGTCTACTCCTGTTTAGGATATGATTACTTATGGTAATGGTAAATAACACAGAAAACTGTTTGTTATAGAAAGAGGATCACGTGTAAAATTATTTGTGAAAGATTACTTCCTTGCGTTCATCTTGAAACAAGAGTAAAAGCTATTCTTAGGGCATAGCTGGTCATCATTAGGATAGCAAGATCCAAAACTCTAGAATTTAGAAGCACCTCTGCATTAACTTCTTACTCTAGGACCTTAAATGATCATGACTATAGCGAGGATTCTGGTATAAGTTTAAAAAAAAACATGTCCCAACTTTTGTGCTAAACTATTTTTGAATATGTATAATTCTTCATTTTTCTTTAATATCTCTTCTCTTCATTATCATCAAACATTTTTGCCTCTGTTCATGGTCTCCCCCACTTGCACAAGTGCCTGCTTGCCTCAATCCACCCCTCATGCCAATCAGATAAATCAGCAACTTTATTTAATGTAGGATTCTAATTCAAAACATTTTAGGCAAGACCCTCAAATAACTTCATATTTTCTTTGCAAAATAAACTTTACAGGCTGTACGATAGTTATGTATTTATTTTCCCATCTACTTCTGAGAACAAAAAAGGACAGTAGTGACTGAGAATTTTCTAAATTCCAACCACCAGTTAGCTGGACCATCATATTTCACATCAAGGCCTCCTCCAGGGAAAATACTGTAAAAGAAGGACTATCCATCTAAAACACTCAGAGATCAAATACTGATGTGCTCACAGGCAAGCTACAGTTCTATAAATTCTAAGAGTGAGACCAGCTGATCTAAATGAAATATATCAACTTAAGATTTTAGAAGGTTTCCTCTAAATGTTATTAAAACATTATTTGACAAGTTTAATTTAAAATAGCTTATTTATAGTCAATAGCACTATAATGTATTGGTGAGACAAATAATTTTTAATTCATTCCATATAAATTATTGAAAATCTAATGTGTATCAGACATTGTTTGCCATTCTGAGGATAGAGAATAAGAAAAGCAATGTTTTTTACCTCAAAAAATTTACATTCTTCTGGAAGGAAAATTTAATAAAGAATAATCAATTAAAATTTTTAATTGTGATAGGTCTATGAAGGAAATACAAATAGATAACAGTATAGACAGGGACGATTAGGAGTACGAGCCTACTATGAATACATTTATCAGGGAAGGCTTCTCTAAGCAAGTATACCTGAGCTCAGACCTGATTAAATGTTAAACTTTAACAATTAAACTAGCATTTGATGTGAACTAAAATCATTTTGGTGAAGGAAAGGTTTAAAAAAAACAAATTATACAAAAGAGAATTGTAAACCTCAAAGACAATAAAGGTAAATTAAAAGATACGTTTATGTTGTGCAATAGGAAAACAGGGTTTGTTTTTTTAAAGCAGATTTCATTGCACTATTATACATTCACTGGATGTGTTTAAAACTCTAGTAAATTATTACAGGGAGATATGCTCTGTGCACATTTAAATGATAGAAGGAAGATAAAAAGCAGAAGTTTTATTAAAAATCACCTATCTATATTTTTACCCAGAATGACCCATATTTTCTGTTCAGATAGCCTCCACATAGGAAAAAAGGATTTGTCATGCTGGATTAGAGCTCTGCTCTATTACATGTGCAATGCTGATTCCAGCAAGAGTAAAATAGTTCTTGCATCCAATGAAAGCAAAAACCTGCAGAACAGGCTGTTACACCTGCTGTATTTTCAATAAGAGACAGAATTTCATCTGAAGCTATACTTCATTGGACTCTAATTTTTCATAGAAGGTATTTTATTCAAATATTCCTAAGTTATTAAGCAGGTAGTCATAAAGGTTCTCATATAAGAAAGAAATGTAACTGTGTAAGATGACAAATGTTAATTAGACTTATTGTGATCATTTCACAAATATCAAATACAAATACCAAATCATTATGTTGTATACCTGAAACTAATAAAATGTTATATGTCTATTATACCTTAATAGAAAATAAAGTAACAAAAAACTTTAAGACACCTTAATTTATGAAGCCCATACAGGTGTTAATATGGTCACATCTTCTAACTTCCCTTCTCCTCCAAAATAACTTCTCTTTATCCAACTTCTGCACTCAAGTTGAGTGTCATGGCAGTAGGGGAGACATGAGGCAACAGCCATGCTCATCTTTAGGCTGTCCTTTAGAGCTTTTGTTTCTGCTTCAAAGAAAACTCTTAATATTTGTTCTTCGGCCGTGTACTTTAGTGTAAGGGACACATGGTGTGATTTGCCATGGCCCAGGAGCCCATAGGAATGGCTCCATTATCATCCTTCAGAATCTACTCTGGCTGAAGTGTCATAAGAGTCATGGTTGACCCTGCTCCTGTACACAGATGGTTAATTACGGACAGAATCTTGTCATGTCTAGTGTAGGGATTATATATTACACCACTCTGTGTCCCAAATAGTTACCTTCTATCTACTCTTGCACATTATGTCTACTGTACTTAATAAACATTCTTATAACATTGCCTGTCAAATGTGATTTTTCAGTTAAGTTTAGGTCATTTACATTTATTAAGATAATCAATATAGTATTTGGCTTTGTTGTGTTGTACTTTCTATTCTCCTGTTCTCACTGTCATTTTGCATTTCTATTTCTCTTGATCTGAATTGATTTTTTCCCTTTTACAAACTTGTAAGTTTAAAATACATTGCCATGTTTTGATGTCAATTTGGGAATTTATATATATATATTTAACAAAGTTTAAAATCAGTCAACATTTTTACCTACTATCCAAACAGTACATGGGCATTATAAGGCTTTAACTGCAATTATACATCTCTCTTATGTTCTAGTAACTATTATTATAAGTTTATTTTACTTAATTCAGAAATTATTAGATATAATTATTAATTTATACAGTTAATGTTTGCTTGTATTTATAGACATAAATTAGTTTTTGCTTACCATCCATTCTTCTGTTATAGGCCTTCCTTCTAAAGCCCATTTCATTTTTCTGAGGTACATTCTTCAGCATTTACTTTGGTGAAAGTGTGTGAAAAACAAAGTCACCTTCGTTTGTCTCAAATTTTTTATTTTACTGCCATTTAAAAATTATTATTTCATTGGTTATAGGATTCTACCATTTCTAGGTTATAGGTAGTTTACTCTCACTGTCCTGAGGTTATTATCTTATTGTTCTTTTGGCTTCTATTATTTTGTTAAAAAACAAAAAAACAAAAAAACTTCATTGCTCTAATTGACTCGCATTTATAGGTACTCCACCATTTCCATATCATAGCATTTCAGATCTTCTCTTTATGTGTGATAATCTTTAGGCTCACTTTGACGTAGCTACAATTAGATTTCTTTGTATGTATCTTATTTGGAATTTCTTTGACTGTCTGAATGTGGCTAGGTCTATGCAACTTAAATGAAATGGACAAATCCTTTGAAAGACACAAATTTCCAAAACTGACACTGACAGAAACAGAATATCAGAATATCCCTATATCACTGAACAAATTAGATTATAATTAAAATTCCCCTCAAAAAGAAAATGCCAAGGCTAGAAGGCCTCCCTATTAATTCTAATTCTATTAAAAATCTAAGACAGTTATAATAATTTAGACTCTTTCTGAAAATAGAAAATGAAGGAGAACTTCCCAGTCTATGTTATGAGGCCAGGCATTACCCTAGTTTCAAAATCCAACAAAGACTTTAAAATACAAGATAATCACAAACCTATAGGCCTTATTAAGGAGGAGGCTTACTGTTATTATGCCCATTTTACAGACGGGGGATACAGCTTAGACTAACCTGTCCAAGATCACAGCTACCAAGTGGCCGAAGGGGGCTAGAACTCATGCAGTTCATGCTTTTAATTACTAAGCGTTTCTGCCTACATTTCTACCAGAAGATATGACTTCTAGTCCCTATCAGACTGCAGGCCTGATATCCTGTAAAAGTATTTCTTCCATAAATACCTGATTTGACAAACTTTGCAGGACAATTGGTTTGATTGTGTATAGGAGTACAACAGATGCCCTGGACTACCAGAAAGATGAACAGGTAGGTCCCAGAGCAAATTAGGTTTGAGACATCAATGGAGGCAAAAATGACAAAACTGTTGTCCTACTTTGGGCACGTCGTGAGAAGGCAAGATTCTTTGAAAAACACAGTAATGCTGCAAAAAAATAGAAGGCAGCTGGAAGAGAGGAAGACCACATATAAGATGGACTGACTCCATAAAAGAAGCCATAGACATGTGTCCACAGGAGCTAGCAGTGCTGTTGAGGACAGCACATTGCGGATGTCATTCATTCACAGTGTCACCAGAGTCAATTCAATGGTACATGACAGTCAATACAGGAGTGCCTAGGGGTCCGTAAAAATTACCCGAAGTCATTATACATGCAATTGCAGCTATAAATATTATACTAGTATCCCTTATGTCAGTTCCCAGTTTTTAAAGGACTTAAAAGATTACAAAGTTTTGCATACAAAAACATGCAAGTATTTTAACAATACTTGGCAAGAATAATAGAAACCAGAGGTGGAAAAAATTAGAAAGCAATTAATTTATCCACTTTACTCGAAGTGGATAAACTAGTAATAGTCCCTTCCTAAAGTTCTGTTGTAATATTTATAGTAGGTAGTTTTGTTTCATCCCTGCTGATTCTGAAATTTTAATAAGAAATCAGAGTTTCAATCAAGACGTGAAGATTGTCTGAACTGTTATATTTATTCCCTGTCTTGAATATGGTATTGTGTGCCTTACTACCTGGCCTACACACATAAAAAATGAGGAAATGAAGAAGAAAAGCTTATATTTGAGAGGAAATACAATTCAGAACATTTTCCATGCCTGTTATGTCATTGATACTCAGTTCTAAATTCTACCTCCAGGACATCCTGGATTGAAATTAGGGTCTCACTGATTATAAAAGCCACATTGTTCCTAAGACACTTCTCAGCTGTCATAGTGCAGATTCCTCACTTTACATCATTAAAGCAAGGGCTAACTTAGGGTGCATAGAGAGGATTTTAAAAAATCCAGGAATTTGGGTGAAGAAAAAAACTGCATCCTCATTGTTACTAACATTGACTCCAATTTAGCAGCATTATTTATATCCCACATTCAATGTGCAGCCCAATAACCTACCATAAAAAACTGCATATTTCCTAGGACACAATCTCTCACAGTTATTTCCTGCCTTGTCTCTGTTTTTAGTGAACTCTTAGCCCCATATGCATCTCATCCTCTTCCCCCCATTAGGGTGTTAACTGCAGTGGAAAACCAGTCGTTTTTCCATTACCCTGCTCTTTTACGTACCCTCCTGAAAAAAGAGTATCAACAATGCACACTGGGCAATTTGTAAGCAGACTGGACTGATGCTTTAGGTTTAGGGCAATAAAAGGCTCCACATCTACATGTTTCTTAGCTTCCTCTCCCTCTCACTCCTCTCCCAGCCTTCAGCACAATTGGGCTCTGCTAGCAAACGCATTCCCATCCCCTCTATTTACTGGGCTGAGTAATTTAGCTCTTCACCACCCTATGTGTGCAAAGATTACTTTTGTAGACCCAAACACACCAACGTTTCCTCTAGCTAAGGGGACATCTCTTTCATTAGCAGCAAAATTAGCAGAGCCATTTCTCTTCCCCTTCTTCCACCAGTCTCTGGATAGAAGAGAGAACAACAGCAACACTTACTGTCTCACCAATGTCAAATTTGCCGGCCATCTTAGAAGTCAGAGAGCGGAAGTTTTGGCTTCAAATAATGGAGTCCCCTGTGACGTTTGCATGGGAGTTATACGGTCTACTGCCTATCTCTCCCACTGCAATCCTACGTCTACTTTAGGGACTTGCACTACACAAGCCTCTCACTGCATAGCTAGGTGCTTTTCACATAGTATTTCTTCAGGGGAACACGAATGAATGGGTGAATGCATGAATAAGGAGAGAACATTGCGCTGCATTGTATATTCTTTGTATGAATTTAAATGTTGGATTAAAGGTCTGTGCAAGCAGTAGTTTATGGGACGAGCAAGGTCAAAGTGATCCATATGCCAACAAAGTGGCCTGTAGGAGCTCCTCAGTGAAATCACCTCTTAAATTAATACTTTTAAATGGTAAGTATGACTAATATAAAACAATATTGAGTGTCAACTCTACCTGAAAAATAAAAAATAGAAACAAACTTAGAAAATAAGTGGTAAATGTATAAAATATATAAATATTAAATATAACTATATAAAAATAAATGTATTTGTTCTAATAGAGAGCTATTACGACAAATAACGAAGATATAAAAATATACTAAACCCTTCAAACACAAAGGATCTAGAGTTTCCTACTTTCTGGTGTAGTACAACTAAATGATTAAGTATACAGGATTTAGACTAAAGCAAATCCAGGTGCAAATCCTGTACAAACCATTAACTTGAAGAAATTACTTAGCCCCATTTTTTTCACCATTAAAATAGTTACTAAAGGAGAGAGATTTGTGAGAATTAAAAGAGAAGTAGTATATATAAAGCCCTTAGCTCACTCAATATGTTTGCTTCATAATCAGGAACTAGAGTAAGCTACTCACAATAATGCCAAATCTATTATTATTATTATTATTATTATTATTATTATTATTATTTTATTATTATAAGAAAGCAATAATAACTAAACCAGTTATGTTGGGGAATGTACTGGGCAGTAATCTAAGATTTTCTTCATGTTAATCCTTCTGGTAATCTTTGAAGTCAAGTGAATGAAATTTTGTAACTGTCACCCATTTCAATTATGTTCAGCTATGTCCAAGAGTTACAAACTAAGACATATGAGAACATCTTTAGGTCAATAAAATTGAAAGAAAAAAAATACTCCAGTATGTTATTAGCAATGAGAAGTTGTCAGATCCGTCCTAATACACTCCAATACACGGCACACTTGCACAGATTTTCCTGTGAATTAGAAAGGGGAGCAGGATGCACAGTTCATGATAGCTTTTTATTGCCTGCCGCCAGGAAAATGTAGTATAGACAAATTATTTCAGCGATTCATTTAACTACCTTAAAATTGTGGGAACTTGTTTAAGACCTTGTATGAAAAGGATTTAATTCAGTGAGTGAGCCGTTCAGAAATCATCCCTGGCTTCAACATCGCTGTGTGAATTTTAAGTGGGAACAGCCATGCTTTCGATGTCTGTGACTGCCAACGCCATGGTGATTAGTATCTGTGGGCCTGATTGAGTGTCCGTGGTCTACAGGGCGCTAACCACCTCCACTTTGTCCCTTTGTCCTGAGGGCCTGGGTGGACATTTTAGTGCCACAAAAACCCTGAGTCCGGTGAGAAACATCACGTGGCAAACAGGATCCGTGCCGTTCTCTCTTCTCACATTTATGAGTAATCAATGTCCATTTAGCTGTGTTCTCTAATGCATGGTGTTTGCCCCATTACATAAACTGAAGAATATTGTGTGTGTGTTAATAGCATTTATTGAACTGCTTCTGTTTTCGTAAAGCTGGATAGGCAATTTTTAAACAGGGAAAGAGAAGACATTTGTAATTGCCAATATGTATAATTCCGTTCCTATCAGGAACACGTACAAACCCTACATCTCTAAATAAAGGCAGTCTCACATGTTCAAGTCCCCAGGAAATCTTCGTACCAGAGCCGAAGTGCCGAGGAGGTGAAAGAGGAAAAGAATGCATTTGGAAAGGAGACGAAAACCTCTGCAGGCAGCCTTCCACTCCCTGTTAGCAGCACATCTCTGGGACAGAAATCTATGTTTTCCTTATGGGAACAACATTGAATCTGATTCTTTTCTAGCCCAAAAGATGCCCCCACATCCAATTCAAGATTAGAGAGATTCAGAATAGGACTGAGTGATGGGAATGTGGAAAGAAATCAACCTAACGACTAAAACTAGAAGCAACTGTTCTACTGTGGCACATAAGCAGGTGAGAAACAATATCAAAGGCGGTAAGAAGAAATGTGAGTTCACACATCCCTTCATATGCGCTTCCTTTAAGGATTCGTGTTTTCACGTAAGCAAACAAGAGATGGCACGTACACACAGGTGTAGCTGTGTCTCAGCAACCCATACAGTTATATTCAATAATAGATAATATATTAATGAAGGAATACATCACAGTACCATGGTTTGTCAATAGATAAAAATATTTTTATGAGAACAGTCCAGATCAGTAGCACCAGGGCCATGAATATTTGCTAAAATTAAATCTCCTTTGGGGTTGGCAGAGTTCCTATTCACACCGTCCTCATACTGACTCTAAAAATTACATATTTCAATGAGGTCTTTCAGGGCAAGGGAGTGAGAAGAACTGATGCATTTGGGAAATAGACTCAGATTGTTTGAAATAGGTTCAGTTTTGAACATTTAATCCTGTAGTCACCCCATGAACTTCCATTTGAACGGATAAAATAGTCAGTCAAACAAGGCAGAGGCACAGAAATAAGAGAGGTGCAAGTGGGTGGAGGCAAGAGTAGGCAACTAGTTTAACTGTTGTTTCAGCTTCTCTTCCTGCCACCGCCTTTGTCGGCTAGTCCCCTCCTTCCCTTTCTCAATCTGAGGAGCTCCTACTAGTTTTTAATCAGTGCCCAGTTCACATGTTTTCTCCATTGTTAGCCTGACCTGGAATAAACCATCTTGCCCTAAAGGAAAATCATTTCTTCCGTTGTGGATGCAGAAAATTTTATACAGTAAATATTCAGATAAAATTATTCGTTTTTAGGCCCATCTTCACCTTTACTTCGGCGTCTTTGCACATCTGATAGCACAGTCAGTCATCAAACGTTGGTTAAATGAAATGAATTAAAAGCAGTGGAAGGAGTGGCCGCTCAGCAAATGCTCTTTCCACCCACCCACCGTATTTCTTTTTGGTTCTCTTTTGTTCCCAGTTTTCATTACAGATGTTCATTTTTGTTGAAGCCTAAGAAACCTGAGTTTTAAAGTTACTATTAAAAACATTTTTAATTAAAAAGCTTTGCATTTTCTATTTATGCAGAATTTTCTCCTAGAACTTAAAATGTTAAGAAATACAGAACGGATACTTCACATTTCTTTCTTTTCCCCATTCCCGTTTTCCCTGATCCACTCTCTATGCCCCAGAATTACTCACAATAAAGTCTAACTAAAGTTACTTTAGCTTGTTTTTAAATGGGATCACGTTTTCTGATTCATCAATAAGAAAGTATCCATCCAAATTAAAAAAAAGGAAGGAAGGGAGGGAAAAGGGGAGGGAGGGAAGATGGAGGGAGGAAGGGAGGGAAAGAAGGGAAAAAAGAAAAAAAAAGCCCCAGATTTCTGCTTGGTGTGCAGGAATGCTTTTTGTTGGGATATATGTACGGTCTCAGTAAAATCTGGGCGTTTCTCATTCATTATGGATTAATTGTGTCCCTAAATAGAATTTACCTGGAGCCAAATAGAATCCTGAAGATTTTTTATCTTTATAACAGAAGAATAAATCAGCAAGTGGAAGATTGTTGATTGGCAGTTCTTATTTTAGCTTAAGACTGCAACATTGAAACCAAATAGAAATATTTAAAGAATTCTCCAAGTTTTTTGTTTTTCCTAATGGCCTAATTGATTTTGCTTTTAATCAGTTTTTACATTTAAATACATTGAAAACTAATTTCTTTTTTTTATTTGAAATATATAGATAATATTACCTCGGTTTCATAAAAATGACTTACATTTTAAAATGCAATATTGGGTATTTATCTGCAGCTTGCTGTTATAACAATTTATTTTTATGTTTATTTTTATTTGATAAGTAGACTTTTGTTTTACAGAGGATGCATTGCTCAAATTTTTTGATACCATATGCTTCGAAAGCCACTTTGCATCACAATGGCCCAATATGATAAGGAAAAATATGAATTATTTTCCTCATTTTTACAGAAGAACACACTAAATCCCAAAGAGGTTAAGAGACTTGACCAAAAAGACGTAGCAGGGAATGGAATATATAAATGTATAATTCCTGAGCAAGCATTTTATGAAATCTCATGTCCTCTTGATTCTTAAAGAAAATATTACACTCATAGCACTATAATTCTGTTTATTATCCTTCCAGCACAATTCTCCAAGATCCATACATACTATGAGAAACACTAAACCTTGTCATAGCATACTACTCTGATACAAAAGGCAAAATAAACACGTAATACACACCTTCTTGGTAGAGGGGAGGTAAGTTCCTTGTAGTAGAATACACTCGAAAAACGTGTGAATCCCCACAGCATCCCTATTGATGTCAGTTTGTAAAACCAATACAATTAATTGGAACATAACACACTTACAGAATATTGGAAAAATTAAAAATAAATGGCCATATTACAATGCATTTACATGTGCAACCCTCTTTCAGAACTCCTTTCTTCTTTGTATTTTTCAGGGTTCCTAGTTTCTGTTCATAGATTCCACCTTAGCTAATTTAAGCAGAAAGGAATTGATGGAGCCATACTGGAAGTTCAAAGAATCATTAGGTTTTGAACTCCATTGTCAGAAATATCTGCTACTACAGAACTGGCCTGAGAAGATTGCTTCAGACACTAATGACATGAGAAGAATGTTAAATCTGCCACAGTTGAAATTTTTAATTTGAGATCCTGTCACATTACCCACTGCTAGGCCCAGAAACACCATGTTGAACTGGCTTGATTAGGAATGTGTCACTACTGTTATACCCAGAGCCAAGAGTCCCTGATTCTACCCAAAGCAGCGAAGTGTATTTTTCATATTGAGCCTGTTATTTCATCTAGCTCAATTGCAAACCAATGTTCAGAGAGGTTTTGTCTCATGGGAGGACCCCAGATATCTGTGTAACCCTAATTGGAAGGGAAGCTGAGGAGTACAATTTTATGGGCTCTATTTTTGGAAGGCAGCACTCAATAACACCATTGAAATGTGGAAGTAATGTTCCAAAGATTTTAAACATCTCTGAATGACAGATGGTAATTTATACCTTTGCCAAAATATTGCTCCTATCTGTAGATGTATATAACAAGAAGAAAAAATTAAATACTAACCATCCACTAAGTTTTCTTCCATGCACATTACCCATTGCTCATTGGTTTTCAGATATTTCCTTGGGAATTAGTTCTGAAGCAAGCTTTATTTAAAAATTGTAAAGTTAAAGATGTTCATGTATTTTAGTTGTGGTTGGTTGAAAAGTAATCAAACTAGATTTTTAAAATTATGTTCTTCAAAGAGTCAAAGTAGCTCTGAGATTAGTTGAAATGAATGTTTGATTGTAATATGATAAATGAAACGTACTGTGCAAAAAGTTCAATAAGAGTTGACATTTTGTTAGACTTAAGGTACAATGCTAAACTTTATTTGCTTTCCTTTAATATAATAGGCTTCCAAGCTTTCACACATTTTTTGTAAAACTTTATCAAATGCTGTTATTTCCAGGTAGCTTGTTTTGAAAGATCTTCTTCATCAATAAAGAGATACTATTTTACCTTGGCAAATTAATCTAATCTGGGATCTATTCTCTTTTCTCTCTTTCTTACATATTGGTTTGAGCTACATAAAGTTAAAAACCAGTGAAGGAAAAAACACTATTATCTAGATATAGTCAACCATGGGCTCACTCCAGTAAATTCTTATTTTGCTACTAGGCCTGCCACAACTGGCTAGCATAGCAAATTTCCTGGTTTGCTCATTTGTACACAAAGTTTTGACACCATGCTTACGTGAATAATCTTGAACAAATCATTTAAACTCTGTGTGTTTTGTATTTTTCCACCATGGTAAAAGGTAAACCCAATAATACATGACTCTTGCTTCTTGAGAAGGTTGATAAGATGAAATTGATAGGATCTGTATATATTCTGTGTTTCTTCCAAGAAATGTATAAGATACATATTAAACTGTCCTCATTTTTGAGTAGGAGAATAAAGTCCATTTTTCTGTGTTTCTGTTGACCCGGCATGCATCCTTTCCCCCTTCATTAGGTAACTCTCCCCCTCTCTTTGGGGGTATTCTCTTCCCATGCTTCACTTAGTGATTCTAGAGGAGCTGCCAAAACACGGAATCTTATTCCCCAGGCCAGGGATGTGAACATACACTTCAGGTCAACCTCGTTATAGTTTTCTACTTCTCTGACTCTAGTGATGCATCTAAAAGTTTAAGACAAAATTAAAACCAAGCCAATAAGAGTCCCTCCCTGAGAGTCATGTATACTGAAAGAGATAGTCTTCTTTTTTCTTTTCTCCAGGGTAATGGTTCTCTCAAATTTTAGCGTGCCTCGGAATCATTTGGAGATATATTAGGACACAGATTGAAAGTGGAAAACCCAGGTCCAGATTTATTGAGTCAGTAGATCTAAGACATGACCTTGCTATTTTTATTTCTAATAAGCATTCAGATGTCGCTGATGCTGCTGGCCCAGGAAAAGCTCTTTGAGAACCATGCCTTTGGAGTCTCAGGTCATGATGAGGCAAGCCTGAAACCCCCAATGACCAATTCCCAAACTGTGCAGAAAAAGTCTGCTCACCCCTTTTAATTGAAAGGGATGAGGCCAGTGTTCAGAGAGATTGGAAAACCTAGAGCAATAAAAACACGAGATAGAGAGAGAATAACACAATAACAATGTCACCATTTAGGCTCTGGATCCAGTTGACTCTAGGCCTGATTTCATCTCTTTCCCAGTTACATGAATCAATAAATATCCTATCTGGTTTATTCTAATTTGAGATGCCTTTTTTTTCTTTTCTTTTCTTTTTTTCTTTTTTTTTTTTTTGGTGGTTCCCTGGCTGGGAATCGAACCCAGGCTGTGGCATCGAGAGCGCTGAAGCCTAGCCACTACACCACCAGGGAACCCCATGGCTTTCTATTTTTTAAAAACAAACAAAAAGCGTTCACCGAGTTTCCAAAACAAAGGGAACTTTAATTTAATAACATCATATAATGATCTAAGTATTATGTAAGAAGGGTCCCAGAAAAATAGACAGTGCTGTGACCACATCTGATTGTGTAGGAAGAAGAGATTCAGGCATCTCTTTCACCTGTGAGAGTATTTTGTACCAAAGTTTTTCAAAAAGGTTGCCAATTTTCCTGTTGCAATATTTTAGGTAGTACAGAGGATCGGTGCCCTGGTGATTGGTTTCTCAAGGTAGGGGTATGTATAATTTTTTTTGAATTACACATAAAAGTGATACTTAATTTCAGTGCAGCTTTTCCTCTGCTGATAATTCTCCATTGGGTTTTGAAATAGCTCATCAACGAAGTTCAAATTATAACACTATTGAGGCAGAGTAATATTTTACTTACAAACTTCCAGAGCTCTTGTTTGGAAAAGATTTAAAATAAGGAAAGAATCTGTCTTTTTTTTTTTTTTTCGCATATTTGCACCATCCATTGTACTAATTCTTGAGTGACTCTAACTTCAGAAACCATTCAGAAATTTAAATTCATTTCCAAAAATAAAAGCAGAAGGACATAAGAGTGGTAAAAGGAAGGTGTAGGAGAATTTTGATGAACTGTTAGATAATTAACACAATAAGTAATGCCTTTTTTGCATGAATTGTTCCCCCACAGAGCCAAAGTTATAGTCTTTGTATTTATTTCACTCCCATTTTTAAGAATTTTCTTTTTTTTTGTGCTTTATACTTCACAGAAAAGTCCTTCATTTCTCATTAATGCTGTGAGTACAAAGCTAGTTCTGGTGATGATATAATTTTTTCCAAGTCTAAATTGGGTTACATATAGAGCATTACAAAGTGAAAAGGCAGAGCTCATGCTGTTCTGTGATTTTACTTAGTGTTTATATGAACGAAGAAGCATGGAGTTTCAGAAGTTAGTTTTTCTTTTCTTTTCTTTTTTTAAAAATCAGATTTTGTAGTTGACTTAACATTTGTTACACCAAAATAGCAGAACTGGTCAGTTTTGATTATTCTTACCATTAGCATTTTTATGCTTGCCCAGATTTCAAAAGGATACAGAGTTTTATTTAACAGAGAATGTTTGTATATGTAGCCAAGAAAAAAGGCACTTAAATTTTAATAAAAATACTTCTGTGTATTTGTATCATATGAGGCTCAGTCAAACTCACCTTTCTGGTGTAATTAAACTCAATTTTTAATGCTTTCTTGTTTTCTTGATGTTTTGGTTAATCTGAATTATCTCATTCCACAGATATTACTGATAATAAACTAAGCACTGAATGCTAACCAAAACTTTAAATCAATTCATTTATATCATCTGTATTTTTTAAATGTTGGCTATTCATCAGTAAGCATCTATTAAATGTCCACTTGGAACCAATATTACATGAAGCACTATTGAGGATACAAACATTTCCTCTCAAGAAAATCAACTATGAAAATATACATTAAATTCTCTCTGTCTCTCTCTCTTTCATAACACACACACATATGTGTATATGTGTGTATACATACATATATATGTATGTATGTGTATATATATATACACATACACACATATATACACACATATACATACATATGTGTGTGTGTGTGTGTGTGTGTGTATAGAGAGAGAGAGAAAGAGAAACTTGTTTGTTTTTATAATACTGTATCATTTCTATCTTAATGGCCCATCCAGTATTATGGGCAAGTAATTTAATTTAGTCAACTTTTGGTAAAACAGTTATTTGTATTCCAAAATCAGTTACCTAAGATTTTATGTCTTCCCTGAAGGCTTTCTGGGAGGCAGCTAATTCCTGGGACTTACTTAGCATTCATTGGCGCGTAGTGGGGTTGGGGAGAGGGAAGAAGGGTATTTGGATCTCCTCACCTGCATCTGTTCATACTGGTGCACGCTGACATGGTGCTCGCCCTCCTCTCTGGTCTCAGGTGAGATCATTCCTCCATCCATTGAGATGTCCATCTCAATGTCAATTTCCAAGTCATTCTGATTTTGGACAATGTATCCAAACTTAGAGGTCACTCTTGCTATTTCAGTGTCCCTGTCTAATAAATAAGAGACCCTTGGTCTCTCCTGAGTCATTTGAGAATGGTGGAAGACTTGGGATCATATCAATTTAGCATATTCAAATGTGAAGTCTTGGTTTTATCTCATGACCTGCTTCTCCTCATTCTTCTACCTCATAGAGAATGACATCACTATCAACCCAGTGGATCAAAGAAAAACCTAAAAGTCTTCCCTAATTGAATTCCCAAGTCCTCTTGCGTCCTACTTTGCCTCATCTCCCAGTCCTCAGTTCTTGCCCTGATCTAAGTCTCCATTACCTCTTACCAAAACTAGTGCAAGAGATTACTTACTGGTTCGTTTTCTCCCAACTATTTCCATACAGCATTTAAGTCGTAATGGTTGCTCAATGGCTACCCACAGCACCAAGAATAAAATCCAAGCTGTTTACTGTGGTCCCACAGTCCACGTGGCCCTGTCCTCTGCTACATCTCCAAAAATATCTTGGTGCATCCCCCCATCACATCCCTCCCCACCCCACTATGCTCTGACCAGTTTATTCTTTTTTCAGCTATTTTATCATCAAGAATATTCCTGCCTCCCCTTTGTTAAGGATATTTCCCTTCCCTGAAATTCTCTTCCTTCATTAATTCAACTGGCTGATTACTTACTACCTTTAATGTAACTTCCCCCATAAAATTGTTGCATGCGTGCCCACACTCTCTGGGTGGAGCTCCCTTTCTTTATTTCCATTACTCTCCCTCATTCTAGCCTGTTTCTTTTATAACTCTTAAATGTTGAATATATTTGGTTTTTACTCGTTTTGTTGTTTGTTTATCTGTCTTCTCACTAGGCTGATGATAGAGAAACTATGTTCGTTGTTTTTATCCTTATATGCCTAGAAATATTCTAAACACTCTGTAACACACTAGGCATGCAAAAGTACCTGTTGAATTAGATACCAAACAGCTAGTACAGAAAAGTTACACCCAGCAAGTTAACATTCTTCTTTAAAGCATTATTACCAGGACAAATTCAGTATATCCTGGAGAATCATCCTGAAAGTTTCCAAACTCTAACTTGGCTGAGTTCAAAAACCTCTGGCGTCATTCTGGAATCCCCACTCTCCCTCCCTCATCATCGTTATCCCAAAATCAAGTCCTGATAATCTTATAATCTAAACATTTCACAAATCTGTACATTTCTCTTCTTCACTTCCATAGTCCAAATCACCACCATCTCCCACTTCAAGCTTTAAATCAACCTGTGAACGAGGATCCTGGTCTCTAGTCTTGGTCTCCTCAAATTCTTTCTCCAACCGGCAGCCGGAGTGGCTTTTCTAATCCTTTAATGTTTCTTACTGCTTTGGAGAATAAAGGAAAACCTAACAGCATTTCTACAGGCCTTTGCAATCCGCCTGTTACCTGCATTACTAGTGCATTCTCTGCCATTCTCACTCACTTGCAAAACAACCTCTACTTCACATCTTGGAGAACTTCTCTCTCCAGGCCTCCAGAAAACATTATTACCTGCCACCTAGCCCATACTTTCTTTGGCCAACTCCTACTTTTCCTTCAGGTATCAACCTAAACATTGATCCTCAAGAGGCCTTCACTAATATTCTGAATGGTATCAATTCCTCCTGATACAACTTGTAGTCATGTGAAATTTTCCATCAAAATAGCAGTATAATCATTGCTTGCCTGTTCAGAGATAATGTGTTAGATATTCATTCACTTGGTGATTATTTACCATTTACCAAATTATTTATTGTTCATGTTTGCTACTAGGAGTAGAAATACTGAGCAATGAGACGTAGTCTTTACCTGAGAACAGCTTACAGTTTACTGGCTATTATCTTACCAAGTCCTAATGATTATCAATAGAAAATATGCCCTCAAAATCGGAAGATTTCATATTTGTGGTTTTGTTATTCAAAAGTGAGTTGTTGGTGATTTGTACAGTTTTAGTATTACTGACTTGACTACTATAAACCATGAGCTTGCTGTGAGGGTAACTGTCACCTGCATACTAAAAAAAAAGCCAACTACTAAAGCCCATCTATAAAATAGGGGTGTGAGGGCGCATCGAGCTTTGTGAGATATGACTGACCAGAAAAAAAGTGAGCAGTCTAAAAAGATGACACCTCCTAGCCATTAACTAAAAGTTGTCTATGAATTATACCACTGAGGGTTGGAATTATTGGTAGCTTAGATCCATGAAAAGAATCCTTCCACCACAGTGATTATGAAAGCAATGGTGATATTAGTGATGATAATACCTGTTAACTATTTATGGCTTACCCTATGCCAGAAGTCATGCAAAGTATTTCAATGTACTCTCTTAATTCTCTTAATTACTGCTCATAATAGCAAAACTTATAACTACTAATAACTGTTTTTACAGATTTAGAAACTGAATCTTGATGACTATAAATTGCTTACATGGTCAAGACGACACAAACAGAAAACCCAGAAGGCGGCCCATATGGAGTCCGAGAGAGCTGAGATCTTAAGAAACACGCAGAAAACTGATGGGATCACTGAAATGCCTGAACAAACCATGCTTAAAGTTCAATCTCCCTTCTTAATCACCTATCGGTGATTTCATAGGTCACTCTGGCTTAAGCCAATTTGACTTGGTGTTCTGTAGTGTACTATTAAATGAGGCCTATCATGAATGATTGAACACTCACAACATTCTTGATATGTATTCCTCATGGATGATCATTTTTGTTCTTCCCTGGGTAAGTTTGGGACATCTCTGAAATAAGGATTACTGGAATCTTGGGCTGTCCTAAAGCCACACTTTATGAAAGCACGTTTCCCTCACATACTTTAATGGCATTAACGCACCACAGTCTTTGGCTTTGTATACTGTACTGTCATAAGACATTTCAGACAGGTTCCAGAGACATCCAGCCCAAGGCTACATTTTCAGAGTGGCACCAAAAATGATTTGTAGATAAAGATAACTGCTCCCTGATGCAACAAAAGTCAGAGGTCAGGGTATGCCAGCCTTTCCCTAAGAGCGTATTATGGGTCTTATTATTCAAAACTGTATCTAGGCCAGTATCTGCCAAAGTGTGTTTTACAAAGTAATACTTTGTGAGATAAAAATAGGTCAGGCACTGTCTATCTTGTGGGTTCCCTTGCTATTTATCTTATGCCTAGCAGAGTGGCTAAGTGCACCTGGGAGGCATATAATAAATATTGAATAGATGATATGTGATTTAATGGGAATTTTTAAGGAAAAGGGTCACTGGTCTTATGTGAAACCATTGTACATAATTATACTTGTGGATCCCCACAGAACAGTACCTGCTTAAGATGAGACAGGACTAAAACCCAGGCAGTTCTTTGACAGACTTTATTTACAGCAGGACTTCTCAGCAGCCTGTGCATTGTGGCTATTTAAAATGATAGATATAATGCCAGATGTATTTTAAATTCTATGTGACTGGACACTTTTCTCCCTCGTAATCTCAGAAGAAATATTGAATCAAGCAGCTTGCCTCATAAGGCGAAGAGATGATAGAGAAGGAATGGATGATGGAGGGAAGAGTTATCACCAATTCTTTCTCTCACTAATGAGGTTCTCATTGATGGTACCTCTGAGGGGAAATCCTACTTTATTGGAATTACACATCAATAATTTTTAAAGCCTTCCTACCAGATACGGTAGCAAAACGATCTACAATAGTGTTCATGGCTAAAGATGGAGAAGCTTTTCCCCTTCATTCAATCCTTCATTCTTGATAGTGTTAGGATGATTTTTTTTTTCCCTTCCTTTATTGACTTCTCTGAGGGAATGTCTGGATGGATGCTTTTTCTCTGTTAAAATGTTTAATAAAACAGTAGCTTGTGAGATACTACTCTCTCTTCCCTCTGTTTTTTTTTTCTTTTGTAAGCAGAATCAAATTCCAGTGAAAGAAAAATAAATTTCTTGAAATCATATCATTTCAACCTTTTTGATGAGCAATGGTGGTAAAATATCAGAGTCTCTAAAAATTACTGCAAAGAAAAAATGGGAAAAAGTCTTTCCCTACATAGATTATAATACATGCCCTATAGGTCAAAAGATTTTAACCTTAAAAAAATGCACATGTAATAGTAAGCATTATAGTACTTAAGACATAATATTAACCTAGGGATTGAGTTCATGAGCTAATCAATTAGTGAGAAACCACTTATGTAAGCTTAATTTCTAATATTTGTATGAGATATTGGAATTTAAGCTTACATAACGTAAAATATTTTTTATGTTTATACTCCCATTTAGTCTTTGCCCTTATGCAATTCTCCTTTGTATCTAACAAAGATTGGGGTTGACCCTGACAGCTTAATTTCATAGCTTCCTGAATCAGTTGTCTTTCAGCAGATCAGCCAATGAAAGGCACTGATGAGAGTTTGGAAGGCGTGAGGAAAGAAAACGCCTCAGTATCTCTCCTCATTCCTCTCTGACTCAGCAAATGTGGCTACCACCAGAAAGACAACTGCCCCTACGTTCCAGTAACCCACCTTTTTACTTTGTCCCTTTAGTCCAGAGATGATGATGGCCTGGCTGCCTACTGCTACTCCTCTCTGCACTGGTTCACATCCTCGATTGCCTCCTCTGCTCTCTCTCACCTAAGTAATCAATTCCTGTCACTATAGTTCTCCTATTGGAAACACATAGCAATATTACCTTTTTTATTTTCTAGTTGAATATCAACTCACTAACTTCATTCCACTCCACTCACTTTTAAAAGAATCTGTGAATACCTATTGTAAAAACCTAGAGAAGCCTTTTCAATGTTTAGACTAGAATGAGAAAAAGCTCAAACATTGGGAAGCAGGAAAGAACATGAGCCCTATCTCTAAGGCCTTTCCTAATTCTTCCTTTTGCGTATTTCCTGATGATAGCTGAAGAAACAAGCATTGTTCAGGTGAGTGAAGTGGCCAAGCTTTGGCTCAATGTGCTACATTGGGACTATGTTCTTTTATTCAAAAAGAAAGAAAAGCTATATAGAATATAATAACCAGTTCAAACTGGAACCCATAAAAGCACATAAATGGCAAATACTTCTGATTAAATGGGAAGAAAACTAGTTCTTGGTGCTCATATTATCATCCAATTTGAGACACACTGTCCTGGTTGAGTTAAATGATCTTTATGCATAATTTTTCTTTCACATATTCTTAACCTAACACAATGAAACCCTCTATATGCCAACAGAGACGTGAACACTGAAGACATATGCACCACATGTGTGGTCCTTCCTATTGCTTAGTCAAAGCTAAGGTGCGTAGGCCACACTGCAGACCAAGGAAAGCCACAGTGCAGGAAGAGACTGCCTAGTTATCAATCAAATCAATTCTGCACATGGCCACTCAGTCTCTAGACTACGCAAAGAGATTTGCCAATCACTATTTTCTGATTGATGACTCAGGGCCTTTGGATAATAAATGGAACCAAACGTGCTCTTGAAAGTTTTAGAAATTAAAAAGCAACACCATTCAAAAGAAGACACTGACTCAGCAAAACTCAGAAATATTTTTCTTATCCCCTTGGCATACATCTGTCCCAACTAGTCTGTGTCTATAGCTCTTAGTCTGTAATTGCTGAACTAACACATCTTTTGCCTTCCTATGGGGCTTACCATGGTGCTATTTTCTTTCTTTTTTCTTCAAATCATTGGGATCAGTTTATTTATCAGTTGGGATAGTTAGAATCATAGAAAATTTTAAAACAGCAGAACCTAGACCTGCAACCTAGAACCACACACCATAACCTGAAAGTTAATTTCAACAATATTGGCCCATTTACATAACCAGGACAAGGTCACATCAACCTAATTCCATAAGTGTTTTTAAAAGCGATGTGTCATCTGACATTTCCATGCATTATCATTTATTATTTTGTCAGTCTTTAGCCTCTATGGAATGTTTTAGAAGTGTTTTAACACCTCCAGGAGAGGCACTTTTGGTGTTCTGCCAATTTTGCCTCACCCATGCCATTTCAGTGGATATCAACCTGACATCCAAATATCAGAATCTACATTCTTCGTCTGCCTGTGAATTTTCCTTTGATGCTGGAACTTGCTTTTCCCACCTTTGTGCCAGAACAGAACAACCCAGAAATGCACAGCTCCCAGAAGCAGCTGTCAACCACCAAACATCTTCCTTGGGTGGCACATAGCTGAGGAATGTATCAACAGTCTCCAGTGGGATAAGGACAAGTTGCCCACGGTGGAGCTCTGCTTAGTAATGCATCCTTTATGTCTGCCTTCAGTACACTGTACCACTTTCTCTCTCCCTCCTCAGTGTTCCCTTCATGGCCCAACAATTTGTACCCAAAACCTTGTCTCGGGAGCTGCATCTAAAGGAATCCAAACTGAAACAAAACCAAGTTATTTCTCAATTCTCTGGGGGGATATCCAACCCCAACAAGGTGAAACAGCCTTGTATGTATTTTCTAGTGGAGAATCAAGTAAATAGATGCTTCTTCAGATAAAGCCACGGTGATTCATGGACAAAACAGCAATTGCAGCAACACTACTTTTGTGTGCTCTGCTTCCTCACATATTCAGGAAGTCTGGCTTATTTAATCAGGACACCTTTGGGCACAATGACATAGAAAGGCCCCACACTGAAAATTAAGATGACCAAGTGCCCAGAAACGAAAGCCATGCATGTCCCACCATTGTATTTATCATCAGCCTAGCACTGGGACTTACTGATCAGCTTTGCTACTTCATTTATTAGTTTGACATTTAAGATGCCAGTGAATTATGAAAAGATTATATCCTTTTCCCAACAATTAGAATGATGCTATTTTTGTTTCTCTAGCTATAGAGAAACAAAATAAAAATTAGATGCAAATGAATGCCAATTTAGCTTATTTTTTAGAATCTCAAGCAGTGAACTGTGAAACAGTTGTGATAAATGTGTATTTATTTTTTCTGACTCATGGCATCATATTGGTGTTTTGGGGGGTAAATATATTATCTTTCCAAATAGAGTTTTGCAGCTGATTTTAATAGACTTCATACAAAGTATACTGGCTTCTAAAAATAGGGGTGTCTCTGTGTCAAGAGTGTACTTTACTGTCAGCCTCTAAGCGTTTCCACTACTTACATCTTCCCCATGTTATGGGCCATTACACAGTACCACGCAGAGTAGCTATTTCCTGTGGAGAGTGACTTTTCTTTCGAGTTTGGATCGCAAATTAGGTTTAGGCAAATGAAAAGAAACAAAATATTAGCTGATTGAGAGAAACCATTAATAATCTATTTCCATTGCTCTTGGGAAAGCATAAATGAGCTCTGAGTTAAGAAAGCATTATTTAGTTGAAAAAAATCATAAAGATGGGAAATTTGTATTTCCATCACTTTTTGTTGTCTGAAGTCTTCACTGGTCTGAGAGAGAAACCACATAATTTCTATAAATGGGCGCCATGAACTTTTAAGCCAAGTATCATCATATTGTTTGTGAACTATCGAAGTTGAAAAGGACATTGTCATGAGAGAAAAGTAAAGACAACCCAGAAACTTTAAAGGCACCTAGCCACTCCACTGTCCCCTCTTTGTCCTTCCATGTGCTCGGTAATGTAAGGAGGCAGAAGCATAGAGCCCGGGATAAAAAACAAAAACAGGCACATTATAATAATAAGATGAAAAGACAAAGATTCCACTGTCACAGAGAACCTCACGTTGCTTAATGTCAATGTAAGGGGTTACTTAAATGCATGGCCTAGGTAAATTTAATGATATGTTATGGTTCATCTGAACTTGTCAGTTGGCCCCAAGCTGCGATAATCAACTTTTCAATGTCAGATTCATTTACTCCTCGAAGAATCCTGAAATAGCCATTCTCTCCCCATGACTTTCCCCAGGAATTGGCAGCAATCTACAGAAAGAAAAAAAAAAAAAAAAACAGAAAAAGCTGAGTATCATACTTTGATATTTTTAAAAAGCACAGGTAACTCAAGTGTCACTTTAAATGTCTTCAGATCTATTATAAATTGCAATTATTAAGAACTTAAATATTTTCTGAGTAAAAATAAAGCAGATATACTAGTCATCAGTTAGATGGATATGCACGTGTATTTATGTTGGCAATAGCTAGAATTGGTATAACACCCCTGAGTCCCCCAGAAGACAAAAGTAATACATATGCATGAAAACTTGAAATGACACATCTGAGGACACAGAAGCTGCAGGTATTGTGTCTACTATGTGTCTGTCCCAGTGCTAGGCACTAAAGAAACAAAGACAAATAATGCACAATTATTTGTCTGTTCAGGGAGCTTATGGTCTAATGAAGTATGACCAACACGAAGCAACTTGCCTTATGTTGGTCATACCTCATTAGGAATATGAAGTATTTCTAAGGTAGAAATACACAGAGGGTGCTACTGAAGTTAGGAGAGGGACATTTGGCTTGTTTGGATGGTTCAGGGAAATTGTCATGGGGGAAGTGCCACATGAGATGCATATTAAAACCTGAGCATAAATTAACCAGATTAAAAAGGAGGAGAAGAGATTCAAGTAAAAGGAAAAAATAAGAGCATAAACACCAATACATGAAGCAGCATGAAGCAATGAAATTATGATAAAATTAGATCATAAAACTAAAGCAGGTTGGTAGGTTGGAGGCTAAAAAGGGAGGTGAGGACATCGATATCGAGCAAATAATGGTGGAAAGGATGGCAGGTTGTTGAGTTGCTTCCAGCAGAAGAGCAAGGGGGACAAATTACTATTGTGATTACGTAATTTCATATGAAATGGGATGGATAGATTTAAAATGGTCATCACAAGAGGCAGGGAGACTAGCTAGCCAATTTGTCATAATCAACGTGGATGACTTAGTAGGGACAGGGAAAATAGGAAAAGACACAGAGAAAGTACTTGAGAAATACTCACATTCAGAAGTAAAATCAAAAGAAATTAGAAATTTTCTTTCATTTTTAATGTTTATTTTACAAGATGAGGATGGTTACAGAGTTAGAATAGGTCCACAATGACTCCTGGGTTTAGAGCTTGAGATTATAAATGTCCTGGGAAGCAGACAACATTAATGTAGTTATGCTTTTATCATAAAAGGCGAAAGGGCACACAGAAGGGAGCTACCTGACCATGACTAAACGCAACAGAAAAGCTTGGTAGATAACAACTGAAATAACTCTTGGGATTTGGTAAATTAGAGACTTCACAACAAAAGCTTCCATACTTGTCTCATAGTCACCCTACACTGAGCCTAAGAGAAAATTTTCTCAGATGTGATCTACACTGTTCTCAAGTCATAGCACGCTGCATGGGGCATGTGCCGTGGAAGAGAGGGCAGTCACTCAGCAACCCAACTGTCAGCTTTAAGAAAGAACTGACTCTCATCATTTCTTTTCAGATTTGACTCTGCCTTCTTTTTTTTTTCTAGTTTTATTGAGATATTATGGAAATAGAAAATATGTACATTTAAGGCATGTGATATGATTGGATACATGCAGATTTGGTTGGGGTTTTTTTTTTCTGAACAGCCTTCTATTGCAAAATGATTACCACAATAGTGTTAGTTAACACCTCTGTTTTTTCATATGTTTATTTCTGTGTGTGTGTCATGATAACATTTAAAACCTACTCCTGTGGGGTTCCCTGGTGGTGTAGTGGCTAGGCTCCGGCACCCTCACTGCCATGGCCTGGGTTCAATCCCCACTCAGGGAATCAGCAAAAAAAAAAAAAAGAAAAGAAAAGAAAAAAAAATTAAGAAAAAAAAACAAACCCCTACTCGCTTAGCAACTTTCAAATATATAATACAGTACTGATAATTATAGTTGCTGTGCCATGCATTAGATCTTATTTATCTTATAGTTGAGAATTTATACTCATAACCCCCATTTCCCTCAACCCCAAGCCTCAGCTTTTTTAGATTCTTCATATAAGTGAGAATATAGAATATTTGTCTTCATCTGTCTGATTTGTTTCACCTAGCCTAATGCCCCCAAGGCCCATCCACCTTGTCACAAAAGACAGGATTGTCTTCTTTACAGCTAAATAATACTTATTTGTACTATTAATACAAGTATATATACATGTATGCCACATCTTCTTAATCTACTTAATCATTGATGAACACTTAGATTGTCTCCATGTCTTGACTACTGTAAATAATACTGCAATGAACAAGAGAGTATAAATATTTCTTCAATATTCTTTTTAAATTTTTCTTTGCATAGATACCCAGAAGCAGAATTTTGCATCATTATATGGTAGATCTATTTTTAAATTTTTGAGAAATCTCCATACTGTTTTCCAAAGTGGCTGTACCAATTTACAATCCCAGCAACTATACATGAGGGTTCCCTTTTCTCCACAGCCTCACCAGCACTTGTTGTTTCTTGGTTTTTTTGATAACAGTCATTCTAACAGTTCTAAGGTGATAATTCACTGTGATTTTGATTTCCATGCCCCTGATGGTTAGTGATGCTGAGCACCTTTTCATGTAACCTGTTGGCCATTTTTGTCTTCTTGGAAAAACGTCCATTCAAACATTTGGCCCATATTTATTTATTTATTTATTTATTTATTTATTTATTTATTTGCTATTGAGTTATAAGAATATATATTTTAAATATTAACCTGTTATCAGATATATGGTTCGTAAATATATTCTCTCATTCCATAGGTTGCCTTTTTATTTTTCTAATTGTTTCTCTTACAGTGTAGAAGCTTTTTAGTTTGATGTAATCCCATTTGATTTTGCTTTTCTCCCATGTGATTTTGGTATCATGTCTAAATACTCTTTGCCAAGACTGATGTTAAGGAGATTTTTTCCTACTTCTTTTCTAGATGTCTTACAGTCTCTGGTCTTATATTTAAGTCTTTAATCCTTTCCAAGTTAATTTTCATGGGTAGTATAAAATAGGGGTTTAATTTCACTCTTCTGTTTCCCTAACACGTTTTTTGAAGACACTATCCTTTTCTCATGCAACTTCTTGGCCCTTGGCCTTTGGTACAATGTTACTTAATGTATGTCAGTGGGTTTATTTCGAGGCTTTCATTCTATTCCATTGGTCTATCTACTTTTATGCCAGTATCAGGCTGTTTTTACTACTATAGCTTTATAATAAAGTTTGAAATAAAAAAGTGTGATGCCTCCTGATTTGTTGTTCTTTCTCAGAGTTGCTTTGGCTATTCAGGATCTTTTGTGGTGTCGTGTAAATTTAAGAATTACCTGTTTCTGTGAAAAATGTCATTGGTAATTTGATAGGGATGTCCTGAATCTACAGATGGCTTTGGGTTCTATGGACATTTTAACAAAATTAATTTTTCCAAATTGTGAACACAGAGTATCCTTTCATTTATTTGCTTCCTCAATTTCTTACATTAATTTCTTATAACTTTCCATGTATAGCAATTTTACTGAATTCACTTCTTAGTTCTAAAGACTTTTTATGGTATCTCTAGGGTTTCTATACATAAGATCACATCATCTGCAAACAGACAGCTTCCCTTCTTCCTTTCCAATTAGGATGCTATTTATTTCTTTTTCTTGTCCAATTGCTCTGATTGAGACTTCCCATACTATGCTGACTAGGAGAAGTAAGAGTGGGCACCTTAATTTGTTCCTGATCTAAGCGAAAAAGCTTTCATCCTTTTATCATTGAGCATAATGTTGGATATGGGGGTGTCATGTATGGCATTTATTATGTTGAGGTATATTTTTCTATTACCAATTTGTTAAGTATTTGTACCAAAAAAGAATGTTGAATTTTGTCAAATGCTTTTTTCTAATCTGTTCAAATAATCATATGTGTTTTTTCTTTTGCTTTATTAGTATGGTGTATCACATTCACTGATTTGCATATGTTGAACTATCCTTGCATCCCAGAGATAAATCTCACTTGATCATGATATCTCACCATTTCAATGCACTATTGAAATCAGATTTCAGTATTTAGCTGAGAATATTTGCCTCTATGTTCATCAGGAATATTGGCCTATAGTTTCTTTTCTTTGTATCAGAGTAATTTTGGCCTCATAAAACAAATTTCAAAGTGTCCCCTACTCTCTGATTTTTGGAAGAGTTTGAGAACCACTGGCATTAATTATTTACATGTTTGGCAGAATTCACCAGTGAAACCATCTGGTCTTGTGATTTCCTTTATTGGAAGGTTTTTGAATGCGATTCAACCTCCTTACTAATTGGTCTGTTCAGATTTTCTATTTCTCATGATTCAGTCTTGGTACATTGTATATTTCTAGGGATTCATGTATTTCATATAGGATAACCAATTTGGGGGTGGGGGGGAATGTTGGTCAAAGGGTAAAAATTTTCAAGTTATAAGATGAATAAGTTCTGGAGATTCAACATATAGTATGGTAATTATAGTTTACAACACTGTATTGTATACTTGAAAGATGCTAACAGAGTATACCTTAAATGTTCACAGCACACATGCAAAAAATGGTAACTATATGGAGTGATAATTGGGTTAACAAACTTCATTTTGATAAGCATTTTGCAGTACTTATCCTGTATAAAATCCTCACTTCACACACTTTAAACTTACACTTATTTTAAACTTAGTCCTGACATACAAATTGTGTATATGATATAAAGATAGGGAATGATTGCTTTCACTTCTCCCAGAAATACTTTATCTTCCTAGACCATGAGAATTAGATCTGTAGACATTTGACTAATTAATTGATCTGATCCCAAAGTATACAACTTCTCTTATCTCCCCAAGTAGGCCAAAGTGTTAGAAACTAGACAAGCTCCTAAATTAAGACCCAAGGTGCCAGGAGTACTAGACCATTATCACCCTCTTCCTTAGTGTTTACAGGTTAAAAGGGTTGAAGCCCAGTACTTGGGGTCATAATCTGGTGTTTATCTTGCCCATAGAAAGACATATTTATATTCTCAAGGGTTAGAGTAAGAACATAGGATCCTTTCTAACTCATCTTTATGGAATAAAGGTTTTTTCTTTTGTTTTTCTCTCCTTCTAGAAAAGGAGGAGGTTGCCTGTCTCTCTCCTCTAAATGGAGAACATCCATTGTTTTCTGTCCCTTATTATGGAATGTAAACTGCTACCTCTATAGAAAAATTCCATTGACTCTGATTGCAGCACCTACAAGACTAATGTGTGCGGGGCCAATGCTGTGACATCTGACTCTTGATTTTGTCATGAGTATGAATTCGGAACTCTTTCCTTCTAACCCAAGTTCCTTCATGTATAGGGAGCAGGTGAGCCAGAAGTCAGGTCTTTTAAGAAAATAGGTTTGGGAAGGCTACCTATGTGCTTAGAACCCTCAGTTCAAGGGTCCTGCAAGGCAGCCCAGAGCCGTGTGCACAAGGACGTTACTCAGGATGTGGTTTCTGGCTCCCACTCTCCCTGCATTCATGTAAGTAGGTTAGCGTCTCAGACCCTTCACAATTCTTGACAAAACAGTGTAACAGTACTTAAAGATTTCATATTTTAATTAAACTAATATTAAGTGTTATACAAAATGAAAATGATCTTAGTGAGTTGACTAACTTTATAGATTAATGTTATTTATTCACTCATTCAACAAATACTGTTTATATTTCCAACATGTACCAGTAACTTTGCTTTGCCCTTTTGATAAATCGAAAAATGAGGCAGATATCATTCTGACCCCAAATGAGTATACAGTTTAGCAGAGAAAAAAGTCAACTAAAGTTTGTAATTTAATAAAATATGATAAAATTTCAGTCTGACTCTTATATTCCTACCACTCATATTAAACGATGTTACGGAAAGAGTCACAGTAGAAAGAAATCCTGCCTCTATGTCCATGAAACAATGTTTTCTTTGAAAAGTTTTGATAAGAAGTAAGTTCAGAATTTACAGTAACCTTACCAACAGTAGTTTAAAAAGATAGCGTGCATGTGTTGAACATGAGTTGAGTATGTGTGTATTGTGGGTGTATGTGCATAGCACCCATGGGGCTCTAGAATGGAAATGATGAGGTTCAGGGTGAGAAGATCATAGGAAGTTTTCCTTCACACTTATTTCACATCATAGTCACTTAACACATTCAGATTTACTCAACAATGAGTTATTCAGAGCTTTATGCTAAGAACTGTTATGAGATAAATGCATTAAATATTTTTTAATCTCTAGATATTATATTAAGACTAAACTGTTCAAATTAATTTAATAAAAATCCTATATAAAAACTTAATTGCAAGTATTCAAATAACAGATCCTCTTTCACAAATTATGAATTTTAACTCTTCAACTTTGTTATAAATTGTTGGCTACTTCAAGCTGTATTTTTATGAGAAAATGGTATTTAAGAAAGCTGAGTTTAAATACAAAGAAACATAATTCTGTGTAAAAGGATAATGCTTCCATATATCAAGGCAGATAAAAGGTAAGACCACATACCTGAGGGACTGATATTGGTGAGTGCCTTGTGGAGAAATCTAATTAACAAGAGTCACTGTGGTAAGTGCAAGTACTACTATTTTGTAAGTTATAATAGGCCCTCTACTACTGCATATGTTCAAATTCAAATTCCATGAATATTGTTACCTAATCTTCATATTATTTCTGGGAAACAAAGATACAATAAGGTAAGGACTTGGGATGAGTTATTAAAGTTTACTGTAATCAATTAAATATTTCAGGTAATATGTTGTAACCATTTTCCAACTATTTCTTACATGTAACTTTCTATAATTTTAATTTTAAGACTAAGCTGAGAATTGGTTCTTTCTCTGTAAAGAAGCATGTACATGTTATATTGATAATTGGCAAAAACAAAAACAAAACACAATAGCTACATATATAATTGACATGAACACTACAAAAGCATCATTCATAACAAAAATAAAGTAAGAACACAAAGTTGATTAATATAAATAGAAGAAGTCTAACCATTACTTTAAGTTTAATGTAGATAATGATAGGAAAAAAATGTTTTTCTAGTGATTACAATGAGTTTTGTGTTGGAGAAAATACTAATATCACAAACAATATTACAGTGACTTACCATATGACTAAATAATACAAAGCAAGTAGTAGAGACACAGACAATTCTAAAATACACACTTCACAGTAGAAATTCAAGTAGAGTTACATACCCAAAATTTTTCTTTCCGTCCCTGGGCTCCTCTCAGTGTGCCCCATCTAGAAATAGTAATAATAATAACAATAAATATTGGTATGGTTAAAAATGTTTGACTTGCATCTTAATAAAATGCAAATTCTTTTCAGGACTGTATTTTTCTATTTTGCTTTGTCCAACCCTGTTTTACTCTGGAACTGACATCATTGCCTGACAGAAATGTACTTGTATAATTCTTTTTCTGACTATAACATTATTTACTGGCTCAGAATATACTCAACTATATTCAAATGGTTTGAAATCAATTTATTAATTACAGGAGATTAGTTTTAGGCTAACTGGGGTATGAAGGTTTAATTTTTTTGGTTTTATTATTTTATTAAAGTATAGTTGACATACAACATTATATTAGTTTCAGGTGTAAAATATAGGCAGTCAATAGATAAATGGATAAAAAAAGAAGTGAGACACGTACACGATGGAATATTATGTCATAAAAAAGAATGAAATCTTGCCATTGTGATGACAATGAACCTAGAGAGTATTGTGATAGTGAAATAAGTCAGACCCAGAAAGACCAATACCATATGATTTCACAGAGGTTTTAAAGTATACTTAAAAATAGCTCCCCCTTTACATCTAGTCCTCTGAAACTCTACCCTAAATGGCACGGACTACAAATCTTCAAGACTAGTGAAAGAAAACAGAATGCAAATGCAGATTATTGTTGTAGATAAGAGAATTTATGTAAAAATGTTCATATGTATATATTATTTTATAAACTGGCCATGGACCTAATGTGAACTTTCTCTATACATTTGTGTATTTGGAAATAAAATCCTATAATTCTAGTACTGGCCCATTTTCAATGTGGCATGTAACAGTGCAAAAGAACTCAAACCTACAGTATTTCATTTTTTGTCTTGACTAAACCCGGTGAGGTAGACATTACTAATATGTTCTATTTAGTAATGAAATAACAAGATTTGTCCAAGATTATAAAGTGGGAAGTGTTAAGCCAGGACTCCAAATCCCATATTCTTCTTAATGTGTCACATTGCTTCCCCAACTGCAGTATCTACTGAGCAGCATCAGTTTTACGTTGAGAAAGCATAGTGACCACCACTTAATGGACTGTGAGAATACAGTTCTGCCCACATATCACCCATCAATCCATTTTTATTAGCTCAAATTCTACCATCAGAGCTCCTTCAAGCTAAATTATGGTGTGCCATTACATAACAAACATTCCTGGATGAGATAAAAAATTTGTTGTTGAAATATTTTCAGTATGTCAGTTTTCGGAAAGTTGTTTTCCATAGTGCAGAATAGAGTAATAATGGCACCATGGCATGGAGGCATTGCCTAAAGAGGACAGATGAGACATTCAAGAAAACACATTAATGCATTTGGATCTTTCGGCATGAGAGTGAGAGAAGAAAAAAGTGACTTGAGAGGTGGAAACCTAAAAAATAGTTTTTGTTTCTACTGTCCCTAAGAGAGGCTGGGAGTGGTAATTACACTGACTACCCTCTCTCTTCCAGTTCTGTTGCACACCGGGGTCCACTGGAACACTTAAGGTTTCAAATATTCTAGGCAGTTTAATATAGAATTTCAAACGGACTCCATTTCTACAACCATTCCTGTAGTTTTGTAATTTCTTTAAAATTTTCTCGAAAGCTATCACCATTGAAAAAACTTACCAATCATAATATGTGCCTCCCAACACCAAAGGGCATTATGTACTTCAAGTAGCAGATGACATCTGAACCCTCATTTCTACTCACTTATCATGGCCATTGAAACAATTTTTAAAAGGCTTCACTACTCAATTAAACTTCTTTTCATATAATCTGGCTACTAGTTACTTCAGCTATTTACATAAAAGACAAAATACAAGACTAAATCAGAAGAATCTAAGGAACCATTCAATTCCAAAATTACACAGGCAGGAGAGGAACTCCATATCTGAGATCCAACCTGAGCTGGTGGAAGTTGGGTGCAGTCTTGCCTGAGGCACTAAGAATGCTCTTAAGAAATAACTCTAAATGAAAAAAAAAAAAAAGGTATTCAGATAGGACCAGCTTGATCCAGTCATTAAGCCCTGATCAAAAGAAAGGAGGAGCAACTGAGTGTATAATTTGTTCCCTGTCACTCAGATCGGTCCAAACTCAGCTCTCACACTGGACTCCTGTAAATTCAGGGTTGGGGAAGACGTAAGTCAGACTTGTTGTTAAAATCTGAAAGAGCTACTTTGCCAAAACTCTGTATATTCTATAAAACACTTTAATAATACTCCAATAAAGGGTAAAACCATAAGTGGATAAAGGTTTCTTTTCCACTTTGTAAGCTCTTTCTACTTGTTGGGCTCCAAGGCATTGAGGATGGTGCATAGGAAAACAAAGAAATATGCAACAGAGGGAACAGAAAAGACATACAAGAAAAATACACCATGAAATAAGTAGTTCATTTAATAAGATCTTTTAGATACCCCTAGGAACTCTCAAAAACATTCAGACAGTGCTTGGGGGCATGAAGATTGAAAATTGCATGTGGAGTTAAAATTTAGCAAAATAATGAATGCACGTAATTCTATTACCAACAAAATAGAGATCAATTAATTTTAAGAAAATAGTATTTCCTCGCAAAGGAGAAGAGGCACTTCAGATTTTAATTGTATTTTTTTCTATAAGCAACAAATAAATGATAAGTAAAATAAACTATCTTCATTTGGAGACACCAAGTATGCATAATATAAACCATCACTTTTACTTTTGTTCCATTGCCTGTATTTTTCATATGTTAGCATAAATTTTGTTATGATTATCTAAATAATATTTTCAATGATATAATAGCAATGATTCTTATTTTGCAAATCTATAAGCTCTTTGGAGTTGCTGTAAATTTTTATTTCAAGAGGCATTACTGTTCATTATAACGTTAAGGTGCATTATTTAAATTGTAAGTCATGTTTAACCCACAGAAAGTATCAGAATTCAGATTATTATAAAATACCTCAAAATAGATAAAAAAAAAAATAAGTCTTCAAATAAGGTGAAAGATGAAAAGTAAAGTAAGGCTGCTGAGTTTTGTAGTTCCAGAGACTAAGATGCATGTGAAGGAAAAATATAAACAAAGGATGTTAACCTTTATCCAAAATTCAGATGAACAAAAAAAAATCATACTTACCAAAGAAACAATTGTGCATTTGGTACCCCTGTGTTACAGTTTCTGTGTCATATGACAAGCAAGTTTCATCTATCACAGAATCTAACATTTACACTGTGACCTTTTGCTATCTTTTCTCTCCTGTATCTTCTCTAGACAGTTCCTAAGATGGTAATCAAATATCCCATAGAGTCACGATGAGGTGGTGTAGAAAAATAGACTTGTGGGTTGTTTCCTAAATATTTCATTTTCTAAAAGACTGAGAAAAATCACTTTGCCCTGGGTAATTTCCCACTCATATCATAGCAAATTCATGTAATTAAAAAGATATGAAAGTTAATTAATACAAAGCAAGAGGACTACTTATTTGTTTCAGTATTTATTTACAGGAGGGAGTTCCTCTCTTCTTGACCTATGAATTATGGTATTGGACTTCTGCTTGCTATTATACCAATAGGCTGAAAATTCTAGAAATATGTATATATATTTTACAAGTCTTCTTTTGTAAGTGAACAGCTGTTTTTGAGGACAAGGAGATCTTCATTACATTCATATTTTCATTAAACATAACTACATACATTTTTCTTTCCTTCATTTATACCTCTTCATTTTAAGGAATATTCCCAAGCATTTGTTTACTAGACCAGAAGTTTAACCTTCCTCTTCTCAGATTGTTTTTTTTTTTAACTTTGCTACTCTAAAACAAGTTGCATGCAGTCTGACGATCAAGTTCCTGAACTTGCCACCATGTACTTGCATTGGCAGCTCTGTACAAACAACTCAGTAAAGTTTTATAACCTTGGTGTATCTGTGTCTCACAGCTGTGTTCGTGTCACCATGTGGCAGTGTCTTGCTGACTGACGTTCATTATTGTTGTTATGTGTTTTTTGTGTGTCATTGTAAGAGTGTTGGAGCTTGAATTAGAGCAATGAACAAACATTACATTTCTTGTTAAACTTGGCAAGAGTGGGAGTGACATCAGGAACAAGATAGTCCAAGTTTATGGGAATAATGCCATGAACAGAACGGCACGGCATAAATGGATTAAATGTTTTTCTGTAAGGAGAGAAAGCGTCACTGATGAAGAGAGGTCAGGGCAGCCAGCAATGAGCAGAACTGATGAAAACATTACAAAAATTCGTTGATTTGTTCATCAAATCATTGACTGGTGTGAGAAGCATAGCAGATCAATTAAACATGGATAGAGAAACAGTTAGGAAAATCTTAACTGAAAATATTGGCATGAGAAAGGTGTGTGCAAAAATGGCCCGAATGAGCTCACCAATGAACAAAAGCAAAGGAGAGTCGAAGATTGCCAAGACGTTTTGGAGAGGCAAGACGATGTTTTGGGCCATGTTATCACTGGTGATGAAACATGGGTGTATCAGCACAACCCTGAAAGAAAGCATCAAAGTGCATGATGGAAGTCAGCCAATTCTCCATGACCAAAGAAGTTCTGTCAGTTCAAAACAAGAGTCACAAGGATGTTGCTAAACTTTTTTGATATCAGAGGGATTGTTTATTACGAATTTGTTTCAACTGGACAAACCATCAACCAAGTTCATTATTTGGAAGTACTATAAAGGCTGCATGGAAAATGTGGAATAAAAACTACCTGAACTTTTCTCCAACAACTCATGGCTCTTGCGTCACGACAATGCAGCAGCTCACAGGGCACCGTCTGTGAGGGAGTTTTTAGCCAGTGCACACATAGCTGTATTGGAACACCCTCCCTACTCACCTGATCTGGCCCCCAATAACTTTTTCTTAACCCACTGACAAAGAAAATATTGAAAGGAAGACATTCAGGATATTAAGGGTAATATGATGACAGCTTTGATGGCCATTCCAGAAAGAGTTCCAAAATTATTTTGAAGGGTGGACTAGGTGCTGGCATTGGTGCATCACTCCCCAAGGGAGTACTTCAAAGATGACTGTAGTGATATTCAGCGATGAGGTATGTAGCACTTTTTGTAAGATGAGTTTGCAAACCTAATTGTGAGACCTCATATAACAGGTTTACGAGCTTGTGAGTTCTTAATGGTGGCTCTTCTTATCTGAACTGTTTTCACTTTGTAAGAAATTTATACTGTTCTTTTGAATTTTTTCTACCTCATTAAATTGTTTTATTTGTTAAACCTATTAATGCTTATTTTTTCTCTCAAAATTTAGTGACATTTGGGAAATTGTGATGTTGAAAAAATCTGGGCAGGTCTTAGCCTATGTGCCACATTCCCTGAGGATACCTGAGAAAGAAGGGTTTCCTACATTGAATCTACTCTCACCTCAAGCTCATGATCATTTAATCTTTATCTCTGGATTCATCTTATGGGCTCACTTTTAGGCATTTCTTTCATGTAATATTAAAAGTCTTAGTGGCAAGAACATAAATATTGCCAAGTAAAGCGTGAAAACCTGTTAAAGAATAATGTAAGATTTTGTGTTGCTAAGCGTATGAATATTTTATGTATGTGCCCTTTAAAAGAATGTTGTCCTTTTCAGATAACAATGCTAAACAATACTAGATTTCATAAAACCCTGCATGAGCTATGTCTAGATAGTAAAATTATTGGAACTGAATAACTACTTGGTATGGAATTTTAAATTATTTCTTTTTCTCCCCTAGTTTTGATTTTTCCATTGAGATGCATATATCTAGTGATAGTCATATTTGACATAACAAATAAGAGAGAATTAAAATAAAACTTCCTTAAAGTAATATTTACATTCCCATGACTATTCCTTTTAAAAGAAAACACATAATCTTATGTGTACTTCACCCATTTACTTCTGCCTGTATTCAGCAAACTACTATTTAGTACAAAGAGGATACCTTTTGCCTTCAAGAGGCTGACAATCTAATGGGAGTGATGTTTGAAAATGGAAAACAAAGTATGAAATCATTTCAATTCTTAAATTGCTACTTTTATGAAACGATGTTTAATTATTTTTCTAGGGATTACAGATTTAAAAATTCACTGTCTATGGAAGGCAAAAACTTTACAGATTTGAGTAGAAATTCTTCAGGAAGAAATAGGGATATAGAATTTTAGTTTCTATAAACAAGTACGAAGTCACAGGAGAGCCATGAAAACCTCATCTCAACCTATTTTAAGAGCAGTACTTGGTCCAGTCTGATGGGAGCACAGCGATGGGAGTTAACTTGGAAATAAACTGGGAAAAGCATATTTGGCTGAGGTAATCAGGAGTACTCATGGCTACCAAACTTGACATTTACAAAGTTGGTGATAGAGAGTCATCCGAATACAGGACATGACATGAGCCAGGTAGTCTTTCAGAGGGACAACTCTGGTGTTAGTATGAGGTAGGTTCCCAGGGGAGGAGGCTGAAAGCATGAGATGAATGCTGTAGTTAAAGTAAGAAATAATGAAATTCTGGATAAGAAGTTAAGCCCCATCAAGCAAATAGTTTATTCTTTTTAACAGCTGTATCTCGAATGTCTAGAATAGAGACCATCACGTCGTCAACCCTAAGTAGGTACTTGTTGGGCAAGTGAACTGAAGTACACCGCCAGTGGGAATGAATGGGACGTCACAGATTATATGTCTGTTTTGGAGATAAAAGTGATGGAATTTCTTGGCCAATTTATATTGATGGATAAAAAGAAGAAAGAGTCATGTTTAACTCCAGAATTCAAGGTTGAGTGAGTGGGTACAGCAAATGTGGCATTCATTACTTGGCGTGTACTTCACATTCCACAGAAATAGGTTCTTGATGATCAGGTTGACTTATCACTGCCTAAGACTACAACTATAGATTTGCTTCATTTCCTTTGAGTTCTCTCTACTGATAGTGGGTCTGCATATTAACCTTTAAATTCATGGCTTTTCAGGGTTTTTAAAAGCTAAAACACTGTACCAACCAAGAGAAACTGGCTATTAAAAGAAATTGTGAAAGCCTTTCTGCAGTCTGAGGAATTCTTTTGTGATGAGAATAATTATCTTCCTAACTCATGTGTCAAGATTACATTTGCTTAGGAATCAAGTTCTTTAAAGCAGCAGGTCTCACATCCCCCTAACAATCTGGACAAGAACCATAGAAATTTTATTTTACACTGACACTGATGGTAGACATATTACAGTATAGCGGAATCATCTAGACTTGCAATGCTTCTGGTGATTTGCTGCTTGTGGGATCCCAGCATGTGCCCAGGAGACTGGGAATAGGAATTCCAACTTGTTTTCTGGGCAGACCAATTCTCTCTTAATGAATAGATCCAGACAGATAAAAATAGTTTATGAACAGTGGACATATAAAAAAATCTTTTATGTAGTACAGCCTACTGTAACAGGAAATTTTGGAGGAAAACAAGGAACAAATACATAATAAAGCCTAATGCAAAACTCCAAACTTTCTTACTAAGGAAATGAAAGTGAGATAGGACACAAGCATAAAGAAATCAGGAGATAAGCCTCAAGCCAATAACAATGATATGACTACTCTTGATATAGGATTTGCTTCTAAATGTGAGACTGCAGAGAGACTCTCAGCTCCCTTTTTACAGGATTTGATACATAACTGCAGTAAAAGTGAGGCAGAGAGATGCAGGCTTGTGTTGCCTCAGGAATGTTCTACTAGACAGTCTCAGTAACTTCATTCAAAAAACCCTCAGGCCTAGTGAGTGAGGCAGGGTTGAATATGATAGAGAGCTATCAGACACTGGTCATTAATGCCAGATCAAAGATGAATGGAAAAGCACACTAAAATGAGGGCATTTCATCTTCTACTGAAACAAAATGTAAATCAAGCCAGGTTCACGAAATCTAAGATCAGGTACTTCTATTGATATGTTCTGCACAGGAGCTGCAGTTTTATCATAGATTGGATAAGCAGATGGAGATTCCTAGAGATATGTTTTGTATGAAAATGTCTGAGATAATTGTGTACTCCTAACATTTATGAATCATTAAGCCAACACTGTTTATTGAGTTGTTGACTTATCCTACACTAACCTAATATTTCAGGAAGCAAAAATATTTTAAATGGAATATCACATGTAATTTGACCAATAAAAAGGAGTATGGAGGCAATTAACAAGGTTGTGCCCAGTTTATGCTCTGGTCAGTATGATCTATTATTGTGGAACTGAAAGAACTACCTCTCAGCATTTCTCATACTGACAGAATATATGTAAAGATGCCCACCACCACGTGAAATGTGGAGACAGAGTGCGAGGCTGAGACCAGCCATCAACATCAATGACAGTTAACTAGAGTAATATCTTATGAAGATTATACTTAGAGGAAATATTTCAGTCCTTTGGTGTTAGGAACCTAAATTATTTTTTTTGTTGTTTTTTTGTTTGTTTGTTTGTTTTGTATGTGGGTAGCTCCCTGGCCGGGAATCGAACCCAGGCCACAGCACTGACAGCACCAGCAAAGAAGCCCTTAGCCACTGGGAACATAAATTATTTTTTATCTATTCATACAATCTTAGCACTGGGACAGAGATTCAGATATTATAGTATATACATTCCAGGAGTTGGCTAACTGTGACTCACAAGCTAAACCTGGCCCACTGCCCTTTTATGTTTTATGGAATAGTCAAGTTCATTTATTTATATATCATCTATGCCTGCTAATGGCAGAGTTGAGTAGTCAAGACCCCATTCCGCTCCCCAAATTAATCCAACTCTAAACTAAATTCTTGGTTTTATAGATAAGGCAACTGAGGCCCATAGAGGTTGAGTAACACTTCAAATTGTATGCTAAGTGGCTAAATTGGTGCTTGTGTCTAAGCAGCAATTAATACCTTAAGGGACAAAAAGTGAGACTGAGAGAAGACAGAGACGGGTGGAATCATTTCCAGTTTTGATGAGGGAAGGCATGATGGGCCTTGAATAATTTGTAGAAGATGCCAAGAGGAAATGAAGGCATATTTGAGAGAAGAGCATGAAATAAAGTCAGGAGTCACTCTTTGTGGTTTCATAAGAAAATCATGAAAGGTTTAGAAGGAGGAGAACTGCAGGCAGTCATAGCAAGATAAAACGGGTGATGGTGCACAAGATGAACTTAAATGGAAAAGTGTAAAATGCTGGAAGCAAGAACAGTTTGGTAATTGTAACAATATTCCAATCAGGGTTGCATTCATCACATCCAACCATCTCACTTGTATCCAGAAATGTTATGAGCATAATTATTACAATGATGGGGATGAAAATGAATAATATTTAATGTTTTATTTTGAGAATCAAAATAAATCAGAGTTGCCACTTAATATCACAATTCATCATCTGCAAAATTCATTTTTCTGCAAGCTTTTCCTTTTTATTGTAACATAGACTTGACCTGACCTTCTCTTTGGTCTTATTGAAGCAGTCAGTAATATCCTACATGCTTCTGTGCAGAGAAGATACTGTAAATTGCCATAGCAACACACATTTTTTAACAAATGTTCTAGTTTATTCATTCATTAGAATCGTCACATGTATCTTAATCCTAAAGCATACAATAAAATCCTGATCCTAGATTCTGCAGTGGTAAGCTTATATTATATGCTTCCTCAAATGTACAATTATTATATGCTTTCTAAAAATGTAAAAGTACTCCCTCTTTCATGGCACAACCAATCCATACTCTGATTGACAGAAAAAAGTCAGACACCACTATACAAGGGTTGTCCAGAAAAATCCAGCCATAACTGCATTTTTATATTACATGGCTGGATGCTTTCCAAGGGCCCTCGTAACGCCTGCTCCTGATGTCCTCTCCCCCAATCACACACGTCTGGAAATTCACAAACACGTATGCTACCTAACTTCCATGTGAATGCTATCATATTTGTAATTCTGATAGGCAGCACCTACCACAGAAAGGACTAGCAATAGATTATAAAACAAAATCACCAAAGAGGATTTATTAAACTAATTTTGAAGGTAGCACTGTACCCAGGGCTAATAAAATTCCATCACATGGGCCCCCAAAATCTGAAGGATCCACAGACATTACAACTCATCTCAGCAAGAAAATATACCTCCCCAATAACTGAAAACAATTCTCAGCCTTCGTGTAACCCATTGCCCCAGTTCTTTATAAATCTAAGGAAATTGTCTATAATCACCTTCCCCAATCAAACCATTTGTTCATGTACCACATCTTTCCTCAATGTTTACCAACTAGGAAACTATTATTTCCAACCACTAATTTCACAGTCAAGTAGAGTTATAGTGTATGTGACTAAACTCTTACTACTTCTATGGCTTTCTTGGTACATCTAGAATCACATTATCTAAGGTCATGAAAAATATATCACATTTACCAAATAAATTAATCATTTCCTCCTAGAATCACATTTCTCTTCCCTTTATCATCTTATTCATCTACTTATGTCTGCAGAGTAAGCTGGATCAAAAAATTTTAAATGATAATAAATAGAAATAAAAAGTATAAAGGTATATTATATCATAGATAAGTACTCATTAATGCCATAATTAGAACCTGCTCCAAATTATACTTTAAAAAATTATTCTGAAAACAGATTCAGCATAATAAAGAAAAAGTTAAAGAAAGTATGAATTTTTAAAAAATTAAAGAAGCTGTAAAGTGAATAGCCTGCTAGGTGGCAGACACACTGCCTCATTTAATCCTCACAACAAGACAGGAGGAAACTATTTATTATTTCAATGGAGTAGATGAGAAAACAGATATAGAAAGATTAAGTAGCCTACCTGAGATCACCCAGGAGAAGGGCAGAACTAGCATTTGAATTTGTTTGACTCCAAAACCCATGTCCTTTACATTCCATAGCACTGCCTCCACAATCAAGACTAGTTCTACACAGTCTTGAAGCAAAATATGTATACCTTAGAGAACTTTGTGTGGGGGGGGGTAGGGGGATGTACACATGTGCATATGTTTTCTGAGCCATGTTTTCAATAATGTCAGGAGAGCTTTCTAAGAATTCTTCTTTAAACACTTGTACCATGCCTCACCTAACAAAAAATAAAGCTTATCTTTTTTCTATTGTTGTTGTTCTATTTTGTAAAAAGCCAATATGTGGTTATGCCAGTTACAGAGTAGAAGGGCCCCAGTCAGTGTTTCAGATGACAAATCAATGAAACACCAATGTCAAACAAGAGAAAACAAATGGAGCACAAAATGTCACGTCAATGTGATTCAGTACTACCGACAGACTGGCAACGTGATTCAATCAGCACTGAAACCACAGGGAAAGTAAAACTCATTCATCAGTTTCACCAGTCCGCAGGTCTCTCTGTACCTCCACTCTTCTATCAATGAGTTCAGCTCAAAGGATCCTCAAAGTCTGTAGAACCTTCCAGTGGCTCCACTGGATGATTGATTTATAACTTTCCCTAGCTGTATCAAATCAGTGGGTCTTATTTTGTTTATTAAGGTCATCCATGTTATTCATCACAGTATCTCTAGCACCTAGCAAAAGGCCAAGTACACAATCATTGCTCAATAAAACTTGTTGAAATTTTGAGTTGAAAATCAATTTGGGGAGCATCTACATGAACTAAATCATTGTATTTTTTTACTTTCCCACTAAGGTTCAAATATTTTTAGAAGTCATACAATATTTTAGCCAAAGGATTCTCTTAGATATAATCTTAACTAGTTTTCTAAATTTTTTAAGTTTAATACACACATAATATGAAAATATATGAATGCCAAATAAATGCACTTAAGAAAAACCAAATTTGATAAAACTTAAGATGGAGATAAAAAAATATTCTAATATAATTTGCACCCACAATTATGACAACAGATACGAAAGTCAAGATTCAGCAAAAAGAACCAACTTCCATTTCTTTTCTTTTTTTATAGACTTTAAAACCACCAGGCCCAAAAGACATTTTTTCAGTATCTGTTTTATGTGACCTCTAAACAACATCTCACTGCTGACCATTCCTACCTTCTTGGAACCTTCTCTCTCCCGCATCTGTATGACACCAACCCTGGTTCTCCCTCTCTGACCACTTCTCAGCTTCCTTTACTATCCCCTCCTTTTCTATTTGATCTTTAAAGGTTGGGATTCTTCAAGTTTTGGTCTGTAATCCTTCTTTCCATTCCCATGGCTTTAGCTACCATCTAAATGCTGATTACTTTCAATGCTTTCTCTTTGGACTCCCAAAAGTCTACGGTTTCACTCCAGATATACACAAAATTGCTTATTTGACATTTTCCTTAGGACGTCTCCAGAAATCTCACACTCAGTTTATCTAAAGTAAACTATTGGTTCTCCTCAACCTCTACCTGCAACTTCTCCATTGTTCAGTAAATGGAACACCTGTGCAAACTGTTACTCATGAAAGACATTTCGGACTTAACCTTGACACCTTCCTCTTTAATCACCATCCCTTCCACACATTACCAAGTCCTGACAATTTCTTCAAAAAAATATACCTCACATTTATTTATTCATATTCAAAGCTATCAACTTAGTCCAAGTAATATTATTTCTTGAGCAGGGATTCTAACATTAATGTTCTAAATTGTTGTTCCTGATCACTTTCAACCCCATAAATTAATTCTCTAAAGATCACAAAGAGCAATCTTTTTTTTAATGCAAAATATGTAATTTTTCTGCTGAAGGTCCTTGACAATAACTTTTCTAAAGCTTGGCATGAGGTTTAAAACCCTAACCATAACTAAGAAGACTCTGCAAGTTTTGTCCTATGCCTAGTTTATTTTTTGTATTTCAACTGTATTATCCATACTTCTGGGGAGAAAAGGGAACCTTCATGAACCATTGGTAGGATTGCAAATTGGTGCAGCCACTATAGAAAACAGTATGAAGCTTCCTCAAAAACTTAAAAATAGAACCTCCTTATGACCCAGCAATTCTACTGCTGGGTATTTATTTGAAAAGATCCGGAACATTAATTCAAAAAAAGTGTATATACCCCTATATTCATTGCAGCATTATTTACAATAGCCAAGATATGGAAGCAATCTAACTGACTATCAATAGGGAATTGGATAAAGAAGATGTAGTACATAAAATGGAATATTACTCAGCCATAAAAAATTTTAAAACTTTCCCTTAATGAAAATGTGAATGGACCTAAAGAATATTATGTTAAGTGAAATAAGTCAGAGAAAGACAACTACCATATGAGCTCACTTACATAGAGAATCTAAAGAATGAAATAAATTACAAACGAAACAGAAACAGACTCATAGATACAGAGAACAAACTATCACTAATAGTTGCCTGATGGGAAGGTGGCTGGGGGCCTGGGTGAAAAGGGTGAAGGGCTTAAGAAGTACAAGTTGGTAGTTACAAAATTGTCATGGGAATGTCAAGTAAAGCATAGGGAATATAGTCAATGATATTGTAATAACTATGTGTAGTGCTAAGTGGGCACTAGACTAGTCAGGGGGATCAATTAATAAATTATATAAATGTCTAATCACTATGCTAAACACCTGAAACTAATATAATGTTGAATGTCAACTTTAATTGAAAATTTAAAAAACAATAAAGTTGAATAAAGGAAAGAAAAGAAAAAAGAAAGAAGACATAAAGTTTAAACCCTGGAGGCAGTCAGCTTAAAGGATGTAAAGAACAATAAGCCCTCTACGCCAATTAGTAAGTTCTAGAAATACTGGAAAATTTAATGCGTGTGAAATAAGCTTTACGTTTTCTCTTGATTCATTTGATATGTACAATGGAATAGTTTCTATACCTTAAACACCAAGTTAATTTCCTTTTCAAATTTAACTTTATTATGCAATATTATCTTTTTACATAAAAGTCAAGGCTATTTTTATTTATATTTTACACAAAATTTCAAATCTATATTCTTTCTAGGTTTTACCCAAGAAAATCAAGGAATGGTGTTTATTTTTTTTTTTGAAAATTCAAAAATAATACTTTTATTTAATTTCATTTAAAATATTCAAATTTTATGTCACCCAAACTTAAATGTCTAGTGTTGCTGAACATTTTAAATAAGCCAAAAAATGTAAATGTATATAATTAAGAACTTTTCTAAAAATGAAACAAAAATAAATAAAATTTTCAAGAATCCAATTTTTGGGGAATCTGGGAGAAAGTTGTTATCAACTTTTTACTGTCAAGTAACTTTAATATTATTAAGGAATGGTGTTTAATTAGATGTCTTCAGTAGCAATGCAAGAAAACCTTCAAATTACACCATGAAAAAATAAGGTATTTTCTATTATGTATTTTCTCAAAACGCAGTACCATACAATGTCTTCACCCACTTGTAAGTGCTTTAGGAATGTCAGCATTTAAAGGACCCAAAATACTACCACTGATGCTAAGTTTTTCAATTAACTTAATCCAAACTTTGAAGATATCAGATCACAGAATGTAATTTTACATTCCATTCCTTAGTAAGATTTATTCTGAAGTCAATTACCATTAGCAATGGTGACTTTGCTTGAGAAATCTTGAAATAAAATTGCACAGTATTATAACTACATTATAGTTATACATTTAAAATCTTTGAGAGTATTAGATAAGAAACATTGAGTCAATGTTTAAGAATTATTTGGATGATATCACTGGCTTATTATACCCATAATGGTTTCTTTTTTTATATAATCAGTTCAATTTTCTCAGATCAGAAATTCAGCTTTTATGCACAAGGAATAAATCTGAATAACGTTTACAAATATGAGAATGTCACTTAAAATTATTAACCTATTTTAAAATGTTATAGATTTCAGAGAAAATATAGCACATTTTAAAGTTGTTGAAGTATAAATCTAGTTACAAATATAGCCCAATTCATTCCCACTTTTGATATTATTACTAAGAATAGTTAATATTTATGAAATGTTCCCATATATCAAGCATATAATTACTATGTCTGCATGATCTCATTTATCCATTACAAACACCCTTTTATCCTTAGCTTACAAAAGGCTAAGCACAGCTAACTAAATGGCAATAGGTGCTATAGCCCAGCGGTTTATCAAACGAGATTGGTATTTAAGTGGCTTGAACTGAGTATTGATTCTGCACCTAACCAGCATGTAATCTCTCGAAAATCTCTATCACTGTGTCTTCTTCCAGGTTATTGGGTAGATAAAATTCATGACTCTTTACAAATTGTAGGTGGATGAAGTATTATAAGTTTGAAAAGGGGTAAATTCTTTAATTGAATTAAATGATCATTTAAATATTTCTTTTATTTCTAATATTATTTACTATTGAAATATTTTAACATGGTAACCAAAGTAAAATAAAATAGTTTAGCAGTCCAAGAGCTTCAGCTTTGAAAGTTGCATTTCAGAAAGATGTATATGGTATAGAGAAGGGAGCGGGGAGTATTACATAAACAAAATTCTTGAAAAATAGCATCTTTTTAAGGGAAAATAACTCAGAGTTTTTAAAAAGTAAAAAAAGTTTGTTATCTTTTTTATAAATAAAGTATACAAGTCCCAATTTAAGTTGTTCTGAGGTTTATTTGTTTTTGTTTTTTTAAATATCATTAGGAAAATAAACATAAAAAAATAAGTGGATAAATATTGAAACAAATGAGAATGGTGAAGCAATGGAAACACCATCTGGTATTAAAATAAAGTGGTAGAAATGGAATAATAGATAGTAAATATTTTGAACAAGATACCCTAGAATCAAACTATAATAATTTATTAAGAATTTAATGCAAAAGAAAAAATACTTTATGAAGAGTTTGGAAGAAGTGGATTATTCATTATGTGACCCTGGTACTCTAAGTTCAGAGTTCGGAGGCAAAAATTAGATCATCGCCACACATCATTCATGCAAATATCTTTCAGGTAAAATTTTGACTTAATTATTCTAATAATAGAACTTTAAAATCTAGATTAAAGTATTATCCAAGTCAAAGTCATTAAAAATAAATTGTAAAAGCCAACAATAAACTGGGTTTTAGTCAATTCTGTAAAAGGGTTAAAGTATCCAAGGCATTATACAAATAAATCTCATACAAGTGAAGATTTTTAAAACTAAGACTCTATTAGGAAAATGAATAGACTTCACAGTAGAGTAAATGCAAAAGAATTCTAAATGCACCCACCTTCTTTCTAGGGTCACTTCCTAACCTATTCTTGACTTGCACCATCTCTAATGCACCTGCACACTCGGAGGGGAGGTTCCCTGTTTCTACGCTTCCATACACCTGCATCTATCCATTTCAAAACCAGTGACTTACATTACATACTTACAGGGCTGTGTCTACTACTAGATTTTAAACACTTCGAGTCCAGGCAAGTGTACAAGGGCTGTCTAGAAAGTATCCAGCCACATTATATGAAAAACAGAGGCATTTATGGCTGGATTGTTCTGGACAGCCCTTGTATGTATGTATTTCCCAGAGCTCAGATCTGCCAGGGTGTCAGGGAAAGACAGATTCCTTTTTCATTTTGAAATTTCTTAAGTTTCTGCTACTTGGATATGGGGTAAAAGGATGTCACACATATACTTCTTGGAACTGTCACTGTAAACCAGCAGCAGTGTTGCTGCAAAGGCATGTAAGTTAATATAGAGATAACGGAGGAATGTGAAGCAAACTCAGAAACAGCAGAGCAGTCAGAGTCGGGCTAGGCTCCAGAATAAGTAAGTCCTCTGGCTTAGCTACCACTTAGTCTCATTTTTCACTAGATTCCTCCTTGCTCTACACACAACCCGTATCAGACCCTTCTAATTCCTGAAATATGTCAAATTCTCTCTCACTGTAAGATTGTGCATTTGCTGTGCACTTCTCCTAGAATATGCTCTTCTCTTTCCATATACCCTTTGTAATTTCTACTTGCTCTATGAAACTCTACAGCAGGTGCCACATCTTCCCAGTCTTCTCTAGCCCCAGAATTGGGGTTTTGTGCCTTTATATACAGTGCAAAACTTCCCCATTCAGTATAAATGCCTAGCCTACTACCATCTCCATGCTTACAACACTGAGTATTATATTAACACCTGCTTACCCATCTACCGCCTTCTCTCTCTCTCTCTCTGGGCTTGAAGACAGAGCATTATATTATTAGTTTATATTCTTAATGTATAGCACAGTACTTGACACATATAAAGTTTCTTTTTGAAAAATGTAAGTAAAAGTCTTAATGTGCAGATTAATTGTGTAGTCAAGCAAATGAGAGTAGAATTTTAGATAGAAAAAAAGAATTTATTTATTTTTTACCCTAAGTTAATTTTTATTAAAACAGAATATATAGCAATTGCTTGAGAAAACTTATGTAGTAAACAGACATTGAGTAGATCTTGACACTGGACCTTTCTTGCATATAGTGTTGGGTGTGTGTGTGTGTGTGTGTGTGTGTGTGTGTATTATTGATAGAATATAATTGAAGTCAGAAGGACCTGAAAAGTTTTTTAAAAACTCTCAGTTGCTTATTTCAGGTAAAATGGAAAAATAAGGATTTTAGTATGAGGATTATACAATAGCGCTACCTCGGTGACTATGGATATAGTTGGTCCCTAATCCATTCATTAATTTAATCAATCTTATAGAGCAGTGATTCTCAAAAATTCTCAATGCAGGTTCTCTAAAAACACATAAACACAGAGGGCCTGGGAGATATAGATCAAGTCAGCTCTCCACAAACTCAAAATTTGAGTTTCTCTTTTTCTTTTTTCTTTAAAACATATGCAAATTATGGAATTCTACTCCAATATTTAGCTTTATTTGTTCTGATATGAAAATGTTTCTGTCTAATTGTTTACATTTCCCAGTGACTTTTTCAATTGGGTAGAGCCATATAACCAACTTCTAAGCAAAGAAATGTGCACAGAGTGATAAGAATCATTTCTGAGTCTAGACTTTAAAAGAAGTGAGTTTCAGAACCCCTCCTCACGCTCTTCATTTTCAATAAGCTGAATGAAATCACAGCACGTGACTAAGAAATGGTGGAGCAACAAGGTAGAAAGAACTTGGGGGTCCCTGCAATCATATGGAGGAGAGCCACTAAAAACTAGGATCACCCCTCTTGAACTATTATGTGACTAGAATTAAACTTCTATTGGTATAATTAAACCATTACATATTTTGAATCTATCTGTTGCAACATCTACTGTTATTTAAACCAGTATACCTTCCACCCCCTAAAAGAGAAAGAACTACACATTGTGCAGTTGAAAGATATCCTAACACCCAAATTAAACGCTTTTGTATTGTCTATAGTAATTATCACACATTTATTTGCATTTTCTAAATAAGCGTAGTTGAAATGTTTATTCAACTGTCTTAGACTTCACCATGCATTAAAAACCTCTAATTAAAGCATCTGCTCAGAATTTATCTGTTTGCTAGGAGTTAAACATAACATAGCATCAAAATTCAGGCTTAACATTCAGTTGTTGTTCAAAAAGAAAAAAGGGGAAAAAAAGATGAATGGGGGAAAGCAAGTGGTGGTCCCAATAAAGCTATGTCAAATAATTTGTAATGGCGCTAAATAATGATTTATGCTCTCGGAACTTTTACTATTTATGATATGTGGAGAAAATATGGGGGAAATATATGAGAAATTTAATTCTGAAGCATTATTGTTATATTTGCCTAGAAAGCAAGTGCCTTTAGATAGATGATAGACAGATATAGATGATAGACGATAGATATCAAAGGTTTGTGACTGCAAAGTAGGCAATCAGTATTAAAACACAATTAGGCACTAACAGAAATATTGTGAAAAAAAAAGAAATATTGTGGCTTTTAGTCACTTTATAACACTGTATTCATAATCTGTAAAATGTTACTTCTTTTTTATTACATGATTACTTTTTCCTCATAAATAATGATAAAAAAATCTCAAAGGTAAAAAATAAATTAGATACTCATAAAATCACTGACAGTAAAATTATCACAGTCTCTGGCCTGATAATTTTTCTATTTTCTCCAAATCCGTCAATCCTCTTGTCATCATTCTTATTAAGTTTTCTGCCACTGAGCAATACTTTCGTCAATACTCATATTCTAAACCTTTTGTTTTTTGGACTCTTCGTTGCATTCATTTGGAAAACTGTCAAATGGATGAACTCAACTACTCTTTGCTTTTTGTGTGCACCCAAGCAGCTGACTACAACAGCAAAAAGTACACACAAGAGGGCAGAATGGTACCACTGGTGATGCATGGTGATCTCTCTAGGTTCCTTTGGACTACTTTCCTAATCATCTAGAAGTTCATTGCAAACCACCTCTACTGTCCTCAAATTTCTGTTAATGCATCCTTCTCACCACCACCTCCCTCTACAGATAACCTTACCTTCTAATTTCTGGATATAAAAGGAAAGCAATCTGATAGGATTTTTCTCAATTTAACACTACCTTATATGTTAAGACAGTTCCATCTGACTGCTCCCTTGCTGCCTTTCCTCCCGATACAGTAGCGTTGCTACTTAGTTTCTCTTTAAGAACATTCTCTTCATATACTCTAAATCTCAATGCTTTCAGCTTTCCAACTTTCTCAAAAATCTTACACTAGCAACTTCTTTTTCAAAACCAAGCTGGCCTCTTTCTCTTTCTTTGTAGGCACAGCATTTTCTACTCAGTCATTAAATAATGGATTTTCCATGGCTTAATTCTCAATTAGTTTCTTTTCTTACTCTGTTCAGGACTGTCCATCTTCAAACCCAGTCTTTCCTATGACCTTGATCAGCATATCTGCTTTCTCTGACATCTATCTACATTTTTATGTCTCAAACACACCTTAACATCATTGGGCCCCAAATTGAACTTTTCTCCCATTTTATTATCCATGCTCTATTCCAAATCCACATCATGTGTGCAGCTCTCCTTCTTAAATATTTCTTGACCCACTCATGTCATCCCAACTCTTCCACCATCTTTCCAAGTCTAGATTGTTATTTTCTACTAGGATTGCTACAATTTCCCTTTTTATATCCCTTCTTTGTAGTAAAAACAATCTTTTTTTTTAAAAAAAAAAACAAAAACAATCTTTTTTTAAAAAAAATACAAAGGAAGATCATGCCACCTTCCTGTTTAAAAAACTTCCATGACATTCCTTTGCTCTTAAGATACTTAATCAAATACTTAACATGCTTGACTGAATTCTATAAAATGGACTCCAAGTCCTCACTAAGATTCAGCAAACATTGCATTTGGTTCAGACCATGTTGTGTGTCCTTTTGACCACAGGTCCTTCACACAAGTGGTTCCCTTTGCCTGTTCCTAAACAAAGCATAAATCTTAGCTGGGACTTTTCTTCCTTAGAGACATTTCTCAGCTTCTCAAATCAAGATCAAGTATTGTACGCCCCCTTGCCACTTTGTAGCCTGCCTTTGTAAAATGTATAGTAACTTTACATATTGTGTGTTTTTGTTTAACGTCTAGCTACACTCTGAGGTCAAGGACTGGTTTTTCTTTTTCTCAAAACGCCTATTACTCAGCACAGTCCCAGGAGCAACATGGGCTCTCTTTTAATATTTATTGAATATATAGAAAAGATGAACTTAGAATTCATTCTATTTGTGCCCAATTTTAAGTCATATAATAGATTTGCAGCAAAATTGACAGAAATCTCTGACTTGATTTTTTAGATGATTCACTCAAACCATATGTTTTCACAGTCATGAATGGAAGCATGTTCATTTCCTATCACCTTGCAGTCGTTTTTATATATTTTTAGGTGTTGAATTAGTTTTAAAAATAGACAATTGTCATTCATAATGTACTTTAAAAAACTCTTTGTTATTCTTTAATCGGTTCTTCTTGGATTATTTTAATGTCTGCTTTCCTTTCGGCCTCCATTTCACAATAATTTTGTCTCCTGTCTGAGTTACTATTCAGTATTTATATGTAAATAAGTTGATACTGTTGATCTCAGACACATACACACACAAAGTTTAGGTCGAAAACTCTGGCCCTTATAAACCACAATTTTAATTGCCTAACAGCTATACATCAATCAGTAAAATGTTTGATGATGAAGATCTATATTGTGTTCACTGATATGTCCCTAGCACCTAAAACAGGACCTGGCATGTATAGGTGCTCAATAAATACTTGTTGAATAAATGAACTTCCCCATAAAACACTGTTTGAATAATGGCAAAAATATGTCCTAAAATTATGTTATTGTGGTGTTTTTTTGGTGATATAGAGACTATATCCTCAATAAAATTCTTCGCCCCAAGCAGGGATGACAAAATGAAGGCAAATCAATGTTCATTCTGATTATTTCTCTTAATTTTCCAAAATGTACAAACGCTAGTTTTTTGTTGTTTTTTCTTCATTTGAGTTCTAATGGTGATTCTTGAAAATCATATGTAAAAGTAAATGGCATTAATGCACTACTTTATCAACTTGCTTAGGGATTAAAGCAAGCTTAAGACCTTTTGTGGGCAGACAATGGACATGTGGATGGACTAGGACCACAAACAGCATAGGGAACACTGGCCAAGATAAAATCTCAAGTACCATACTTTTTTATTGTAAGACACACTTCCCTCTACATTTTAATTTCTCTAAAACTGAGATCCATCCAATAATCAGTGGAGGTTCTTCATTTAATTAGTAATATTTTCTTATTATTATTAGTATATAAAATAATACCATGTCTCAAAACATATGGCATTTTTAATTCAAATGAATACTTTTATAACTATGGTATCTATAAGGGGAATAAACAGAGGTTTTGGAAAGAGGAGGAAGAGGAGCAAAATAATATTACTCGGAGCAAAGAATGTCATTGTCAGTTTTTGTCTACTTACCACAACCCTGTCCTTCACGTATATAGAAATACATGGCGTTTATCACCACATGCTGGAATCGGTTGTGGATGTGTCTGCCTCGTTCCCTAAAGTCCTTAAGGGCAGGACTATGTAGTAATCCTCCTTGTATTCCCCAGGGCATTTGATAAAAGTTTAGTCATTTGTTCAAGTAAGTTAAATGTAATGACATTGTCTTCCACAGAAAGGGCACCAAATAGAATTTACTGCAATAAATGAGTTAGGGATTTCATAAGAGTATAGTAAGCTCTCTCATAAGAAACATTAACTTGTTTGGGCTTTTTGATCACTCTCTAATTCACTGATGTATTCGTGTTCTGCATGCAGTAATGACCAAATCAGAAATTACTAATGGAGAAATAAATTAAAATCTACTACTCCAGGCACATAACAATGCCCTGGTGACCTAAAATATTTCTGAAAAATACACATATTCTCCAAAAGTAATTAGCCAGAATTAGCATCACTAATGGTCACATATGTGATGTAAATTTATAAAGGTCTCAATTTTTTAGGAGTATATAAATGTAAACACACTACTGCAACTGAAACACTGAACATAAAAAATATATGAACAATGTCAGAATGATTAAATATAAACACATTTTTATCTTGTGGAACCATAGCACGAGCAACTTTAGAAGTAGACTGAAAATAACATAACGAGCACGGCTAAGTAGGTGGTAGAGATGATAAATAATCAATTCTAATAAATCAACAAAGGCTCCACATCAATGTTAGCATTTTCAGTGTTCTCTGAGTAATAAGAAAAGTTATTTCAATCACCAGGTATATGGTAGAAAAGAATTTCCAATCAAGGATGTCACTGGAGAAGACCAAAATTGATCATGAAACATACACAGGAAGGAGAGGTTTAGAAGGAATGAGACTTCCACATCGCAAGGGAGTGGACTTCAAGCGGAGCTGCATTTCCAGTTACAGAGGCATTTCTATCCCACTTACCTTCCCGAAACTTTACTAAACAATTAAGAATTAAGAAAATAAAACAAAACAAAATTTTAAACCTCTGTACTTTACTTTTTTCCTTAGTGAACTAAGCAAACAGCCATAATCTCAAATAACAATGTTGAGGAACAACAAAAGAACACATTTTGTTCTCTGCCAAAGCACAAGCAGATCCTGAGAAGCTACACTCGCCACAATTCACCCCTTTCACCTCCATACCTCAAGAGGAACGACTTCCCCTTAAAAGCATGTGAGACGGTCCTGAAACACCCCCTTCATGTCTTTATAGTGAGGACCATGAGCAAGCCATGTCAACTAGACAATGTCAGTTCCTTCCCACAGCACCCATGGGAGGTCCCCAGGAGAGGAAGTCACACCGCAAGTCCATTGGGCTGCTGAATTCCTGGTCAACCCTCCAGGAGCAATGATTAAAAAGTAAAGCAAGCTGAAGTAAAAAACAAAGGCAAAGAATAGTACATGGACACAAAAGTACCTGCAAAGTACCTGTATGGGGAGTCCCACCAAACTCTACAGGCTATGCGCTAAGGGGAGAATTGATCTGAGAGCTTGCATCCAAGAATGACAAACTTCAATCAAAGCTGAGGAAGGGCCTCGGCTCTCTCCTCCAACTTCTCACTTTACTTTTCAACAAATTAGCTGCCGCATTTAAAGATGAACACCAAATAAGAACTAGCATAGAGCATGTGTTTAAAAAAATTTTTGATGAAAAATGTATTACGTGTATTATGGATCAACATTATATTACATGGTCTGGCCATATCAGTGAATAATACAGTCACCGTTTTCATAAGCATTATTATAGAAGGGGAGACAGACAATACACAATTAATATTCAAGCTAATTAAATTAAACAGTATGTTAGAAAGTGATAATTATTATGAAAAAAATTAATAGATCAGGTTAGGGGAAGTAAGAAATGCTAGAGGAGAAGGCATATAGCAGTATTAAATAAGACAGAGAAAATACACTGAGCAGATAGAATCTGAGCAAAGGCTAGATGAAGGCACAGAAACTAAGAAATAAGATATCTGATAAAAGAGCATTTCAGGCAGAGAGAAAGACGCAAAGGTGTGAGTTCCTGAAACATTAAAGGACTGGTGAAGCAGGAACCACAAAGTACAGATGAATAGAAATGAAAATCAGTAAGTTGATGGAGTATAGACAGGCAGATGGGTGCATCTCCAGCTCACATAGGCCTCTGCAGGCCATTGTAAGGACCTTGGCTTTAACTCCTAATGAAATGGGAAAGTACTGGAGGGTTCTAAGCGAAGGAGTAACAAACTATGACTAATGTCGTAAAAGAAACATCCTGATTTCTCTTTTAAAAATAGACTAGCTAGGGCAAAGGTAAAAGAAGGAAGACCTTTAGCGCGTACTTCAGTAATCCATGTACAAAATAATGGGTAATGGTGGTCTGAGCAAGGGTGGTGGAAGTTTAGAGAGTGATAAGTGGTCAAACTCTGGATATAAGCTGACAAAGCCAACAGTTTCTGAGATACTGAAAGTGAGTTGCAAGAAGAAAAAAAGGATCATTTCAAAGTTCACAGCCAGAGCATGGGGAAGATAACTGTTGTCATCTAAGATCCTGCTCAGCAAGTATGAGGAAGAAGTCAGTACTTCAATTTTGGAACTGCTGAACTTGAGCCATTTCTTTAAGTATCCAAGCATGAATGTCAAGTAGGCCATGCGATGTATGAGTCTGGCATTTAGGAGGGAGATCTGGGCTGGAGGCTAAGTTCAGTTGGTGTCAGGTTTAGATGGTTCTCAATGCCAGGATGAGCTCAGGCACTAATGAGTTCATCAGAGCGTGGGTGAGAATAGAAAGGAGAAAAGAACCAGACCTGAGTCTGGTACACTCCCACATCGAAGGTATAGAAATACAAGAGGAAACAGATCTATCAAAGAACATTAAAACATCACAGCAAGTAAGGGAAAAACAGAAAAAGAAAGGATGAGCAGGTCTAGATTCAGACTGATCAGTATAGCAATGTGGAGGTTGCTAATATCCTCAAAATAAATACTTTTTAGGAAGAGCTAGAGGAAAATAAAAAAGTGAATGGAGAGGTTTAAAAATAATGGACAGAAAAACCCTGAAGGAATGAAGTACAGACAAATCCTGCAAGGATTTTGCTGACGGGAAAGCCCATAAATAGAGGATGGAGGAAGTGGAGTCAAGAGAAAGTTTTTGTTTTTTGAAAAAAAAATGCTATCTGAGGAAGTAATGGCATGGGCAAGGCAGTAAAGTTAAGGCAGAGAATGAAAAGAAAAAAATTGACTCTGCCTATCCTTGAATAGTGGAGAGGGATTTGTGTCTACACCACAGCAAGAGGGACTTAGGTAGGAGCACGATGCTTCATCTATGAAAGAAGTGGGAAGAAGTGGGAGGAAGTGTGTGCTGACAGGCGGCATGTGGGATAGCGGGAGTTGGTTTTTGATGGTTTTAATCTTTTGGTGAAAGAATTCAACATTATCAGCTAAGAGCAGGAGGACAACAGTATTGGTGGTTCAAAAAAAAAAATTAATAAGCTTTGAGACAACCACCTGAAGAGTGAAACAGTAAGCAGAACAAAAATCCAGAATATAATTACAGAGTAGTATTAAATAACCACTTGAAATGTGTGGTTATAAATTAAAGTGAAACCAGTGCAGTTATAATTTTTTTCCAATTGTGTTCAGAGGTACAGCTACAGGCACAAAATAGGCTGATTTAAATTTAACCAGAGTTGAGATGTTGCTAAACCAATATGATGAATTAAGTAAAGGCAGAAGAGTCCAGGGTATCTGTAAGTTATTATAATGAATTACCATGACATTTTAGCTAAATAATGAAGGAATTGTGGGTATCAAGGAGAAGAGGGTCAGTTAATGCTCAGACTGAATAAAATAACTTATTGGAGGTATACATGAGGTCAAAGTAAGTACTGGGGTCAGAGGAGTAGATGGCGTGGACTGGAAAGAGAGGAAATCCTAGAGAGTAAAATCCATAGAGTTGAGATTAATTTTTTTTTAAAAGAAGGCAGGCAAAAAAAAAAAGAAGAAGAATATACACATTAAAAGGAATTATTCTGAGAAGCTGGAGAAGTCAGACATAGACTAAAAGGAATTATAGACATGAAGTTTCTAAATACAGCTGAAAGAACTTAAAAGACAACCAAAAGAAAGAAAAGAGAAAAAAATTAATAACATATTAGAGGCAAAAGCTATTTGGAGAATGAACCCCAAATACTATAATAAATGTTCAGCAGTAGATGGGACAGAGTAGAGAAAATCATATACAAGGAAATAATAAAGGATTATCAATATTATTATTAAAAATATAAAAGGATATAGAAAATCTAGTATGTATATAACATATACTTCAAAAAGTGAATATATTTAATTCAAGGATAAAAAAAAGATTAATATGAGTATATGAGTAGAAAAGTCCACTTCACTTGTAAGGAGACAAAAAATCTGATTGGCCAGACATTTTTCTGCAGGAAATCTCAATTCCAGAACGCCAAGTTCTGAGGGTTCTACAGTCCCATGATTTTATACTGATTAAAGCTGTTCTTAAATACAAAGAAAACAAACACATAAATGGAAAGAAAAATCACATGCATTATAAGAGCCCTTCCTGATAAAAAAAAATTACCAGAAAATAAAATGTATGCAATAAAATAATTAATAAAATTAAACTCAAGGACAGAAAAGCCATTGTCAAAAGATATTTGCTTATCATTGACTCTATTAATATATAACGAATTATAAACAACTATGGATATTACAGCTTCAGAGCAGAATGCAAATTTTGTAATCTTTCAATGTATAAGAAGTATGAGAGGAAGTAAGATGGGAAGAAGTATAAAAATGATAAATTTCCTCATCTAGTCTGTCAACAAATCAATAAATATAAACTAAAATTTAAAAATGAAATTAAATATGGATTATTACCTCAATCTCCAATTCTTTTAACGTATTTTTTCCACAAATATAAAGGGTTCTTTTTAAAACTAGCATCTCTTGTTTTGAAAAATTAAAATTATTTCATTTCTCATCATTTTATGTTTATTTCATTAAATTCAAGTAAAATTAACCTGAATATTAGTATTTTAAAATACGTTTTCCTATAGTATCTTCTTATTTTTGTTTGTCTCTCCAACTTTTCTTCAACAAAGAGACAGATTTACACGACATGCTTTCCACCAAATGTTAATGATGATTTGGGAAGGGTAATATGACTAAATGGAAAAGTGAAACACCTAGTGTTTGAGGGAATATTGAGAAACTGACATTCTTATTATATACAGCTAATGAAACCTTTAGCAAAATTTTTCTTGTCATAAAATTTTAAGTACTTTAATATCTCATTTTCTTACGAAATATATCTAGTAATCTATTTAGCTATCTTTCTCTATAGCTGTACATATAGAATGCTCCAGACTTCCAAGAGAGGTTATCTCTGGATGGTGAAATTATCTTTAATTTTTTCTTTCATTTGTAATGTTTCACTATCCTGCATTAACATTTCAATTACAAGTGTACCTATTTTCATATCCCTGAAATCAAGATGTGATAAATCAGTAGTATCTTAGATTCAATGGAATGTGTTAATTTTATAATTGAAATATTAGGGTACTTAAAATAAAGGAGGAGTGATGATTAAAGAGATATCACAGAGGATAACAGGTTGACATACCAGTTATTTGTACACAGAGAGTTTTGTACACAGAGTTTCAAAGGACAAGGTACCAATGTCTTTATAGTGGAAGTTGTTTTGTGCAGACTCAATAAAACTTAGACAGGAAGGACGTATTCGACAGGAATGAAGTTATTCACCAGCATAGGCAAGATGAGGAAAAGTGAGGGTTTGGGGTAAAAAAAAAACCCCAAAACCTCTTCTGTGGCGTTTAATTTGAAATGGAATGCGACAGTCCGGGAAGGAACACAGAGATTGAGCAGAGTCAGAATGAGGTGGAGAAGGCCTGGAGAAAGCGACCTCCATGACCACAGTCTTTTTCTGAGTCGGGTCTATTCATGACATCACTTGCTCTCGAAAGGCAACCAAATTTTGAACCTGTTTCTGGCCCTTGCAGAGCTGAATGTATTTCACTCACTAACTCAATAGATGTCATTGCCACAGTTCTCACATAAACATAAAAAATAACCTTATGCTGTATAAATGAGACCCTAACCTCTCTTGCTGCTTAAGATCTACCATTTATAATTCCATTCAAAACGTTACCACCAAATCCTATACATTTTGAATTTGTATTCTTCTCTTGATTATTCCACAGATAGACTAAATTATTATTCCAATAATATATTTCCCTTGTCCTTAGAACAGATTCTTAGGACATATTTACAAGTAAGCGAAAGACAGGAAATACTTACCTTTCTCAGAATTTTGAGTCACCCTTTTACTGAACTTCAAAATAATGACTAACAAGTGTCAAGGCTTAGATAATCTTTAATTGGTATCAGACGCTTTCATAGAAAAGAGAATTCTGATACCTGCATATACTACATATACTTATTTTTGGTTTAATTTTCCAAAAGCATTAAATGAAGATTTTTAAGAAATTACCTTACCCAGTGAGTTTGACTGCATGTGTCCGAAGCTTTCGATATTTTTCTGATTCTTCATTTGTGCTGGTCACATGCCTATATATCCCTGACTTATAATGGAAGAAATCTTCATGAACTTGCATTATGGCTAAAATAAAATGCAACAGGATAAATGACACAGTTTAAAAAATATTCTCTTTAAAAACTTATGTAAGTTCTCCCAGAACAATCCATCGGTAAATTGCCAGGAGTAGAATCTAAAAGGGGATTTTGCAACACAGCCTAATTTTGATTCTTGCTTAATTTAATTGGCTACAATATTTTCTTGTTCTCTTATAAAAAACAACTCTAGCTATTTGATTATTACTTAAGTACACATTATACCTTTAAAGCACATCTATTCTTAATTGATACAGGCACTGTTACCAGGAATTGAGTTGCTTACAGTGAAAGCCCACTACACTCGGCTCATGATTGAGATTTCTCATTAACCTTGAGCTTCACCACAAGCCTCTTAAAACTCCAATTAAGCTAACAGTGAAGGGTGAGTGTAGCAAACCAGGCTTAAAGTAATTGTCCTTAATCCTTAGAAATAAATACAACCCTTTCCTTGGTGAGTCTGAATAAAAAGTAGACCCTTGGCAAAAGAATGCTCTGACGAGATTTTGTCCTGCCAGCTCTGGAGAGCTAAGCCAATGTTGTTCTTTTTTAGAAAGTAAGAGCTTATGCTTTATAAATCTCGCCTTCATACGCTCACCTAGATTACTTCTTTTCTATATTGTGTGCCTTGTTGAAGGGTTCAGGCAACTCAGGGTGAAGGCCTTAAACTTCTCTTCCAGAATATATGAATTGAAAATACCTGTAGTTCAAACAAGGTAAGTATACCTTCCTAATTGTGTACAATGTTTGTCTAGCTTAGTTTGACATGCATTTTAAATAAAATATGAACTAAAGTCACTGGCATTTGATAGATCCTAAAATGAATCTTCTACTCCAAAGTCAAAAATAACTTTTTAATGTTTCACTTTTTATTTCATTTTTTAATGTTCCATGCCTTTTCTGATGTTGTTGAAATATTCTCAAAAGAGGTTAAATTTTCTTTATCTACTTTAAAACACATTTCCATAGGTTTTTAAAGAATTTATATAACTGTACTTTTTGTATATCTTTGCTTTTGTTCTCTTTCCATAACCTAAACTTATTTTTAATCCTACATAGTTGAGAAGAATGCACACAGTGTTATTTATTCAGCATTCTGTTGCCTTTTACATTCTTTTGTGCTGAGACAGCGGGCGAAGGGCAGGAGGAGGTGGAGGATGTAGTCGAGGCAACAATATGCAGACAATCAATCACGTTGCATCTGTAGCAAGATGAGTCAACCAGCACTTACACAAATATGAGGATATTGCTAGTGGTTTTTGTCTGCTCTAGAACCATTGGCTTCTTTAGCTTCTCCCAACTCTCTTTCAACTACCATAAATAAAATACACTCCATTGCCAAACAACTCTGCCAACTAGAGAAATGGGTGAGAAGCCATCACAGTTAACTTGAACACAGCTCATCTTTCAGTTTCTGACACCAAAACAGGCTCGATGAACCCACAAACAAATAACTATATAAGCCATTGCACTTTTATGTTTGGAAAACTGCCATAAACTTACACAGAATCCTAAAATGCTTGAGGGCAGGATGAAGCCTCCTTGACTACAGCTCTGTCTTTTGCCTTTGGCTTAGGCTGGCAGGAGATGGGTTCTCATGAACATTTCATTGGGTGGTGACTATTTTGTATTTCAGTTTTATTATTTTGCATTTATCTCTTTATTTTTGATTAATGTGAAATTCGTGAACATCTAAGTACAATATGACCATATAAGAAAACTAAGATGTTTTTAATTTTAAATAATTATGTTCCAAATTCCTTTTGAGAGAGAGGAAACTTAAAACAGTAACTCAATGATCTAAAGATTCAGAGATTAAGTAACTTGTTCAAAGTCATTTAAGCAGAGAATACCAAGTTAAATTTTTTAATTCAACTTTGAGTTCAAATACCTTCAAATTAGCACACAAACTCTACTCACCAAAGCATGTATTTAAATTAAATGTGAATTGCATTGCTCTTATAATAGCCAACAAAAAGAAAAAAAATTATATTCATCTGTTTCAGGTTTTATGTAGAGTCCCAGGATTTTTAAAACTGAATTCAGGACATGTCTAGTGTAAGCTTCAGTTTCTCAATAAATGTTAAGTGGTGATAATAATCAATAAAAGTTATTCCAACACAATTTTAAAATTTGTGGTTTCTGCTAGATGTTGAATCAATACTAATTAGGTTAGCATTCAGAAAAACAAAAACAAACACTGGCATATGGTTTCTTAGGTTACAAGTATGTCAAGTGTTTTTCATTTAATTTTGGTTTACTTAAATTTATTTGGTTAATCTTAATTCATTTAGTATATTCCACTGCATCGATAATATATTTGAGGCCTTTCGGTGTTCAAAACCTGAATTTCCACTTTAGACCTCACTATAAACCTTCTCCCATGCTCTTCAAGGCAATGTTTAGTGCAGGGAACACATGAATGTATCTTTATTCCATTGGTGCAAAATATAATAGGCAAGCAGAGGAACTATGTATCAAAGTTAATATCATAAAAATCAGTAAGTCAGTATATTATTCTCATATTTACTGTTTCTTTACTATCCATAACACATTTATAGAATTTATCAAACTGGAAAGCTTTTTATAAAACACAAAATCATAAAAAAAAATACAAATTCATGCTGGGTTATTTAATTTTTTCGAGGTTGTTAAAAAAGGAAGGTATCTACTTTATTTTTACTGACAAACCTTGATTTTTTTCATTCCATTACCTGATTTATTTAAACTGAATATGAGAGAATGTCTAACACTATGTATGATTTTTAAATGTGACAGAACAATTACATGAGCTCCATCAGTTAGCACTTACTATCTGCCTAGTCCATGATCACTTTGGAAAGATTTACAGGACTTTCATCATATGGATCATTAATATTTAAGAACCAAATGAAGTTTTTAGGTTAGCCTATCTTCTATAATTGTTCTGGTCATAGAACTGTGGAAACTTTGTAAATACTCTAAAAGTAAAAATGTTCTTTCTTTTATTAAGCTCCTTTTATGTGAGCTAAAATGTAATGTGATTAAAACAATAAATAAGACAATTATATTTTATCCAAGCTTACCTTGAACTGGTCCATTCTGCATGATTTCTTTCATTATTTCAGTTTCCTAAAAAGAAAAATACCAATAGCATTGTTATTGTTATCAAAGCACTCTAAACCCATCATCTGACTTATAATATTATGTGTTGTACAATCAGTTTAGGAGTGATACAACCTGATGTGCCTTGACCACTTGTAATTAATCATGCTTTGAAATACTCACATGTGAAATGCTACATTGATGAAGTCACTAAAGAAAAGATAAACCTGTTTCATTGACTTTATCACTGATAATAATTTTGGAATGGAGAGAAAATACAACTTTTTATGGTCACACAAAAAATAATTAAGTTAAAACCATATTTAAACAGTGGAAATCGGTGCCATCTCCATTCCTTTGATCATAGGAGCAATTTCAGATGCTTGTTCAGTGAAGTTTCTCTGTGTAGGTTTAGCATATACAGATTTCTCTGTGCCATCCAATCTGTAATGCAGCCCTTGGGAAAGAGTCAGGTTATTCATTCATTCATCCATTCATCCATCTATGCACATGTATCAGAGTACATATGAGTATCACTGGAAACCAGAATAGAAACAGAAATTGACCTTGCACCTATCCTCAATGTAGTTACATTTTGGTGGAATAGAAAAGACAGTTAACAAATAATTACATTATAAAATGATAAGTTCTATTATGGAGACAAGCACCAAGTACTATAAGTGCAAACAGGAAAGGGAAATATAGGAGTCAAGGAAACTTCACAGAGAAGATGAAGTTTTGACATGGGCCTTGACGCATATGTGAGATTGTACTAGATGGAAACAGACGGGATAACCATTTGGGTTAGAGGAATCATCACTTAGCTAAGTAGAGAAGCATGACAGAGCATGGCACGGCCAAGAAGCAGACAGCAGTCATTAGAGCAGGAGCATTATGAGTGGGTGGAGCAGGAGGTGCTGGCCGGACATGAGTGTTAACAGCAGTAGGTCAGAACCAAATCACGAAGGCCTGTGTGTCGTGGTAAAAACGCTGGACTGTGTTCTGCGTGTAATCGGAAACCTCTGAAAGGGAGACGGTCTGGGGAACACTGATAGGATGCAGTAAAATTTGCTAGTGCTTTTAACATGACAAACTGGAATGCAAGGGAGTCTTTTTTCCCATCACGGCTGCCTACTTCAATTACTTTGTGGAGTAAGGCAAAGGATTGATAAAATGAGCAACTACCATGAAAAAGTCAGTAAAAGAGGGTTTGATTTCACTATTATTTGTTAATTAATTAATTAAAACATAATTTTAAAACTCCATTTCCAGGAACATTTTAAAATTCAAGTCCATCATTTATACTGCTGATATCACAAAGATTAGAAATCGTGCTCAAATTGAAAGACTTTAATGGGCAATTTAAGAATATAAAAAAATTACATACCTGAAAATATAACATTACCTTAGAATCTAATATTTTTAAATTGTTTTAGGAACAGCAGAGCTATATAGTTTTGAACGGCTTAATGATTGTAAATTCTGGCCATTATACTCACATTGGAAGAGACTCTGTACGAAGGAGAACATTGGTAGATCCTATTAGATTTCTCAATGTTGTTGGGACATGGCTTTGTGGCATGCCGTTTTCCCCGCCCATCAGACCTACTTGCCATGGCACAGCCATTATTGGTAGCATTTTGATCCTTGAAAAGTGGATAGCATGCATGGGACACCAGTCTATGAGGAATAAGCAAAGAGGTAAAAGTAATACTTAGGAAAATGCCATAATATCCTAACTATATGCAATTTCACTGAATTACACATTCACAAATTATTCTACTTATAATACATGAATAATTTTCAAAATGTTGACTGATTCTAACATAGCAGTTCAATGGCACTACACTCTTCCTTGCCCCCCTCTTATTTCTCCATTATAATTTTTAAAATTGTGTTTCAGCCCACTTTCATAACTAATTCTAAGGTACAGAATTTCCTGAAGATGAAAAGTGATTGTCAATAAAATCTGTGGGAATATTAATAGGAGAAGTACTCTTTCATTCTGTGTCTATAATTGTAATGCAGAAAAGTCAAATGTAATGTAAAAAAGATAGGAAATGTTATTATATTTAGGTGGGGATATTCTGATAAATTATGTAAGTTTTAGAATTAAGAATTTTTTCATATTTTTATTATTATAGATACCTTCTCATAACACTTCGACTATTATGTATCTATAGGTCATGATACTTGGGAGAAATAGTATATATTAACATAATATTTAAAGTTAATCAAGTAGAAAGTTATCATACATATATATTATACAGAAAATGAAAATAATTTTAAATTCTAATTTTGAAACTGAACATAGAAAGATACAAATTGTTTGGCTTAAAATCTAACACAATCCATTGACTATGGAAGCAGGTACTAAGAAAAACAAAACAATGGAATTGGTTATATAGATCTGCAGTGTTGAACTGGCCATAGAAGTACACAATAGGGTTGGTTGAAGAAAATTCAATAGTGTTCAACAGAGTAAGAAAATATGAACACGGAATGTAATGAAAGCAAAACCATGAGAAGCACAAGACACTTCAAAGTATCTTGCATTAAATATCTTCCTTTGGGATAATGAGTGCCACGGATTGAATTGTGTCACCCCAATGTGATACGATTTGGAGATGGAGTCTTTGGAAGATAAATTAACTTTAAATGAGGTTGTGAGGGAGGGGCTCACAATGGGATTAGTGTCCTTATAAGAAGAGGAAGTGACACTAGAGCACTTTCTCTGTCCTGTGAGCACACAGGGAGAAAGCAAGCCAGGAAGAGGGCTCTAAGAGTTGACTGTGTTAATATTTTGATCTTGGGCTTCTCAGCCTCCAGAATTGTGAGGAATAAATGCCTACTGTATAAGCCACCCAGCCTATGCATGTGTTTTGTTATGTTAACATGAGCAAACTAATGCAATGAGATTTTTGTGGAGTCTCAGTGATAATTTATACATTTAAGCTCCTAAAGCCCTTTAATTTTTATTATAGTACAAAACAGAAGCCAACAAAGCAATACTACACCAGGAAGGTATCGGCCAAGTTGTCTATCCTAAGAATGAACTTACTAGGGAAGACATATGAAAAAAAAATTTTAAGAAATGTATTGCCAACCATCAACATCTGACACCCATTGGCATTATTTTATATTATAGCATCTCACTATCCTATGGCAGATCTAGAGCATTCAGTGGATGAGGAAATAACAGGTGAGCAGAATATATGTATACTACTAGTTATCAGCTACAGTTTCCTTAGCTGAATAATGCAACTCTTAAGTAGATTAACTCTCATGGTAGACATGAGGATGCTGGTGGGTATCAGAGTAAGGAAATGCAACCTGCCTTTTCTCATCAAATGAGATGGGGACAATTAATGATATTGATGAATTAAGGCAACCGTAAATTACTTCCTTATTTTATTCATCTGATTCTTAACCTAATGCTTACCTGATATTATCTATTCATCTACCTGGAAAACTGAAAAGTTTAACAGAGGTGTCAGGATATCAATTAATGCATTTGCTCCATGTGGATCAATAGAACCATTTGGCTCAGAGCAACAAGAAGATAAGGCTTACTTTAGTCTTCCAATGACTTTAGCTAGGAATATATACATTCTTAAAATAATTGTTTCCAATAATTTATAATTTCAGTAGATACCAAATTCAGTAGTATAGATTTAAATATAATACATATATTTATATAGATATACCATACATATTTGTAGGTTTTTTGGTACAAGTTTTGAAATGTATGTTTTACCCTTATTCTAACCAGGCCACACACACTCATAAGAATTCTAGAAATACATGTTGGGCAGCTATTTACCCACGTTTTCTCAGGTACCACCAAGCCTTATCAATGCTTCCACTGTTACATCCATCACGGTTCTTGGCGCAGCAAGAAATCAAATTCTGAGGGGACAGATTGGCTGTGTATAGACCCTTAGACTGAATTGCTATTCGGTCAGCTGCCACGCCTGTTTCAAATAAAACAATGATTAATATTCAAATGGCACGTGGTATTTCTAATTTACATAGCTTCTTTTATTTGAACCTGCACTAGTCCTTTTAACTCCATGTAATTTAAAACTAAGGCAAAATATCATTAATAGATCTTTGTATTCAAACAAGGTCAACTGTGTCATAATTTTAGTCATAATTTTTGTCTGATTTTGCTATTGCTCCATTACCTTATCAACTTCAAAGTCTTTTCTAGTTTCTTACTTCTTTCATCTTCTATATACTTGTGAATTCTTTTTATTAAATTTATCAGGGTGACATTGGTTAATAAAATTATATAGGTTTCAAATGTACCATTCTATAATACATCATCTGTATGTTGCATTGTTGTGCTCACCACCCAGAGTCAGGTCTCCTTCCATCGCCATGTAATTGACCTCCTTTACCCTCTTCTACTATCTCCTCTCTCCCCTTACCCTCCGGTAACCACTAAACTGTGTCTGTGCTGTGAGTTTTTGTTTGTTTGTCTTATTCATTTGAATTCACCACTAAGAAATCTGTCACGTGTAGTGCCTTGAGAGCAAGGGCCATAACTTACATTCGTATCTCCTGCATCTAGAGCAGTGTCTTACATACAGTCATGTATTTGTGTATATATAAAAATGAATGCAACTAAACTAAAGAAACTAGACTGGTCATAGGAATGTTAAATGGAAATTCATTTATGTTAATCTGGTATATTGGAATCAATCAAATCTTTGGTTTTTAAACTGGTAATTAGTTTAACTATAACTGCTCAGGAGACCATTCTTAATCTAATGAAGGCTAATATAAATCTATCTTATAAAATATCAAAAAGGTACATAGCACACTTTTATGTTTATTAGTCTTGAAAATAATGATCTTAATCTTACTTCAGTAGAAATGTAATTCAAATATATGTACCTTTTATGAATGAAACTTCTATTTTTCTGTTAAAACAGTTTTCTAGCATGGCTGTTGATAATCAATTCATTCCTTTCCCTAACACACATTTATTGACCACCTATCAGATGACAGCTGTTCCAAGCACTAAAAAAATACAATAATGAATAAAAAACAGAGTATCATAATTCTGCCTTCATAGAATAATAGACTAGGGAAACTAATCAACCATTAGCAAAATATATACATGTTTTCATGTTGATCATGCTATCATTATAAACTAATATAAGTAATGACATCATGCTGGTATAGTCTCATTCTTGATGTTTAATCTCTTAATTAAATGCCAATAAAGTCATAACCTTTTCTTCTATCCATCCAATTTTCCCAGAAGATGCTATAGTTTTTGCTCATCAAAATTGTCTGTGTCAGAGGTTATTAGCTCATGAATAAGGCCCTCATAAATGAGGTTAGTGCCCTTATAAAAGAAGCTCCAGAAAGTTCCCTGGCCCCTTCTGCTATGTGAGGTGACAGTGAGAAAGTAGCTGTCAATGAGGAAGCATGCCCTCACCAGACATAGAATTTAACAGCCTCCAGAACTGTGAGAAATAAATTTTGGTTATTTGTAAAAAAAAAAAAAATTGTCTGTATACTGCAACCTATCAAAGTGCTAATTTAGAATTATTCTAAAATATAATTCATTTACATATGTATTTCTGCATACTCATGGTTTTTTATGTAACTACAGCATATGTACAATTCCATAGTACAATGCTACAGCATTTTATGTGTTGAATCTACAACTTCCTACTTCCTTCTCAATTTCCAAATTTGTGTTAGGATATATTTCATAGGACCAAATGACATTATACTACCACCTTTACTAGTCTCAAGAAAACAGTTCTTTGTTTCATAAAAGAAAATAGAAATTATTTAATGCTTTGACTTTTAGTATAAGAGTTCAGAATCAAATATAAATTTCTGAACCATCATTGGAACTGTTCTTTGGCTCAGGATATACTTTTACAATGTGAAGAAAACAGTATTCAAATGGTCAGAAACCTAGCTTCCAGGATTATTTCTGAGACTTCCCAGCTTTCGGCTTTGGGTAAGCCACTTGTGCCTCTTCTATAAAACCAAAGACTTGAAAAAGGTGACCTCTAAAGTTCCCCTTCCAGCCTCATGAATCTGCAGATTTCAACAAAGGATAAATGTTTTAAATTCTAATGGTATACAATATGTTGGTCTTATACAGACATTTCTGAGTCACAGTGAAGGTTTAATCCAAATTCACTAGAAATACTTAGAAAAGGTCAGAAGATTAAAGAATGGCTCAGTTCAGCAAATTGTTCTCCACTCTCTTTTCAAAAACTTTTACTGGACTTTACCTCAGAGACACATTCTATTATTTTCTCTGCTTATTTTACTCTATCTCCAAATTTGCTCTGTAGCATGTTATCACTCCAACCATTTCAAACATTTCAAACTCCTTTACCGCTTCAGCTCCTGATATCTTGCTCAAATGTTATTTGGCAAAATAACTATATATTTTTCAAAATATCTTATTTACTCTATGTTATAGCTTTTAGCGTCTTTGACACACATTTTTCTTATTTTAACTATTACTTCCTGACATAATGTTCTAGATACTTAAAAGAACCTAATCTATTCTTTTCTTTACTTAACACATTTAAAAAAATAGCACCAGTTTGATTTGTCATATTGAAAACATAAGATACAAAGTTGTATCCTCTGAGAGCACAAAAGTATTACAAACCCTCTCTCTGTTATTTTAGTAAATTATGTGTGGGGATAAATCCAGACTTAGCCATATGCTGAGGCTATCTATGTGTCTGTGACCTAGGAACACTAAAGCACACTGCCTAAATTAACCTAGCAAGTTATTCTTAGCATTTCACCACCGTCTTCCCTAAGAAATCTTTAGAAATACTGGTCTAACCTAACATTAAAGCAAAATTCTTATACTTGTATGTGACGTTGGATAATTAATTTTGTGAACTCATCCCAGAAAAAGTGCTACATACCTCATTGCTGAGTATCACTATGGTCACTTTCAAAGTACTCCCCTTGGGAAGCTATGTACCATCATCAGCGCCTAGTGTACACTTCAAGCCATTTTGAAACTCTTTTTCTGGGATGGCCATCAGAGCTGTCGATGTCCCCAAAATCTGACAATTAAGTTCACAAACTTGCCACTATGCGCTTACATTGGCAGCACTGTACCAACAAATCAGTGAGGTGACCTTGCATATTGGCATCATTTCTGGAACAAAGTAGCTAACACTCTGAAGTAATAATATTTATACAAAGATATCAGTACTTTTCAGTCCCAAGGAGTGCCACCCTTCAGAGTTGGCTCCTCTAAGAGCCTCTACTTATCTCACAATGCTTTCAGTGCTTAAACTGTTTTTTGAGCACCTTTTTGAAATTCTTTTAATGCCTACAGGATAGTTTTATGAAAAGCTTTGATGGCAGCCAATCAACATCATGTTAGGTTCAATTTAATTGCTGGAATACCACCAACACTCCTTTCAGTATAATTTGGAGGCCAAATCTGAGCATTAATCTGAATTTTGATTTATGAGGCTTGTAAACTTACATGAAACTAGCTATAAAAGAGGTATCATTATAACACTAATTTGGAAACTACTTTTATTAAAAGACAAATGATATCATTTTAGAGCCAGAATCTACATATTTGCTTTTATCTAAAATGAGATAAAACCCATTTAATCCATTAATACTTAGTTCTGAAGTCTTGCTTTATATCAAATTAGTTTCCCAATTTAATATATTTTTAAAAATCTTTTGAAGAGAAAAGGATATAAAAATTATATGGCAGTGTGTATATGCATATTAATTTTACATTCATTCCTCTTATTACCTGGCCTTAACTCTCAAAGAAAAAACAAATTTTAGCAACATTTTTCTGTTGCTCTTTTGATTTACTCTCTATTTAAAATTAGACCTCAAATTTAAGACAAATCATCAAAGTAAAATCTGCAGGTTGCTTTCCCTATCAAAATAAGGTCTTATTTTAATTAACCAAATGTTAATATTTAAATATTCTAAATTTTAAAACTTTTTAATTACTGTCCGAGGATCTAGAGTCAAAGAGAGAATCTATAAAGAAGTAATTAAAATGACTGTATTACTTGCAGTGGAAAATGCCCATGATGCAGCACAATTCTTTTGATCCAATGGGCCATGAGTCCATCCAGGCCATTTGTAAGAAGCCACAAAAAATTCCGGAAGATCAGTTACTGCAGGTAAAGAAACCTAAAGAAGAAGAGGTAGATGTGTCAGATTTTTTTTCAAATGTGTCCCAATAACCATTATAAGAAAATGCCATGTTCTCTTATAATGTTTATCATTTTTTAAATGTTTCACATTCGAGTTTTCTAAATGATGTCCCTGAAAAGCATTAGTTATCATGGTTTCTATTTTCTATATGTTTAAAAATGACAATTCAATGTGGGGAATCATAGCATAGTTATAAAATTATAAGAACAATACATAGAATGTTTATTCGGGTTATCCCTACAGTACAATGATTTTGACCAGTATTTCTGTCATCTTAAATCAGCAGTTTGGCCATCCTTGTGAAAGACCATGGTGTTATTTCAATTTGGCCTCATACATAATATTAACTTGACATCCTTCTTGTATTGGTGAGTGTGTGTGATCCTATATGAAATTAATTTTGAAAGATGGATTGGTAGCAACTATGCATTAACAAAATTGGAGCCCTGTGGAATACCAATTCTATATCACCTATTAGAGAACAAAAATGGGACAAATTGGTTGATATTTATGAAATCTCTAAAGGTTAAAAAAGACTTCAGGAAGTGTGCCATGCCAAACATACAATACCATTATGTCTTAAGAGCCCAAGTTAAAGTTCTGACAGAGTCAGTTTCAGCTGCTATATTTCTAAGAAGGCAAATTAAATGTTATAGACCTAGCTCTGTTCATGTCACTCAAAGAAAATCTAAAACACAATGCCCTGGTTTTTCCCAAACTTGTCTAAAGAGTGCTAACTTCCACTTTCACAAATAGTCAGGACTCTAAGCAAATAAGAATCTGTTTATTAATTTTTATTACTTACACATATTTACATACACACATTTTTGGGAGTGCTTTAAAAGTTTTCAAAGTGTTTTATACTTAAGGTCTTCTTTCATCTTTCAATAGCTCTATGTATGTGCTATAGTCAGGACAAATATTATTCATTCTATTTTATAAATTAGGATACAAACTTCTGCAAGTTAATGACATGCTAAGGCCTCCCAGTTAAATAAAATATAACCCTGAAAGTAAATCTAGAGCTACTGACTCATATCTTGCAAACAAAATTACTTCAGATATATATATATATATATATATATATATATATATATATATATATATGTAATAGCTTTAAATGCTAAAGAAAAATTTAGAATTTATGTCTGCTAGAAAAAGTATTCATTCAAAATATTAATATATTTGAATTTTAATAAGACTTCTGTTTTGTTTAAAAGAACTATCATCACCTGACAAAAAAGTTATTAAATCCATATTTTCATTACTAAAACCTCCACTAGTTAGATGACAGAAGAAAAGTGCAGAAAATATCAAGCAGAAATCCAGATGCTTTTAAATTCGTATGCCATTAGATTGACCATACTGAAAAAACTTAGTTGGAGCAGAATAAACTTACTGCTCTGTATAGACAGTTTCAGAGACATAGACTCACTCTCCAAAGGACTCTTTCTAGACAGAAACACAGTACTTCCTCTTTATCCACAGATTTGCTTTCTGTGGTTTCAGTTACCCATAATCAACCAGGGTCTGAAAATCCCAAATAAAAAATCCCAGAAACATAAATTTTTAAGTTTTAAATTGTGTACTGTTCTGAGTAGCATAATAAAATCTTGCATCATTCCACTTCATTCCACCCACAAAGCGAATCATCCCTTTTTTCAGTGTCTCCACACTACGTGTGCTCTCCACCCATTCATTAGTCACTTAGTAGCCATCTTCGTTATCTGATTCGTTATCAGAGAGAGACCACGTTCACATAACTTCTATCATAGTATATTGTTATAAATTGTTCTATTTTATTGGTTATTGTTAATCTTTTACTGTGCCTAAATTATAAATTAAATTTTATCACAGGTATGTATGTATAGGAAAAATATAGCGTATATAAACCATCTGTGGTTTCAGGAGTCTTGGCACATATCCCCTATGGTAAGGGGAGACTTATAGATTGCTCATGGTTCCCAATTTTATTATTGATTTATGTGTATGCTTTCAAGCCTTTATAATACTAAGTTGCCTCGTTTCAAAAAATATATCAGTTGTTATTTTATCACTTTATAATTCCAATTTAATAATATAGCTAGCATATTTCTCTTCTCTGTTGAAGCAATAAAGATACAATTATTACTTCAAACATATTTCAGCAAGGTTGAGTTATTAGAATTTGACTTCTATATTCCAAAGTCTACCAAAGAGCTTTGTACTTGAGGGGTATTCAACAAATATCTGATAATAATAAGGAAATATATATCTATGTTGTAGGTTTCATCTCTTTAAAAAAAAAGTTTTTCCCACATGAAAATATTGTTAAATTATAATACCAGCATATATTTGTTCCTTTTTTGATTTATTATTCAAAAATAAAAAATATAAAATGACTATTTTTCCCAATAAGATAAGGCAATAGAGAAACAACAAGCAAAATAACATTTTAATTGAAAATATATTTACCAACTCAAACTCACTAACCCAGATCAATTTATGAAGCTCATTTATTGGATCTTCCAAGATTTTTACCATTTATTTAATTATTATGACTTTTCCTAAAAAAGCAACCCCATTGAATTTAAGGCTGAATGGGCACACATTACCTTGCAATTTTATTTGTCTTATGATATCAGATAATTTGATATAATGAGCACAGAGTAAATTATATGTCCTATTATTACATAATTGCTACGTTCCCTTGTAAAGTGGTTTTTTAAGAGCATATAAAAAAGATAAACATCACAGAATAACAGCTTGCTTTAGGAATTCGTAATTGAAGTCTGTCTTCAATATATGATAATTTTTTCTCTTTTTGTTTTTTTTGGCCAAACTATAATTTAATAAAGCAAAAGAAGAGGATCAGCTGAGAGTGACAGAAATTCCAAAGCAACAGTGACTTAAAAAGTCCAAGTTTATTTTTTTAAAAGATGCATACTATTATGTATTAGCATTTTTAAGTCTTTTCTTTATAATATTGAAAAAAATTCAGTCATAATCTAATTATACTTCCAAATTAACAGTAGCTAATTTGAGGTTAAATAAAAGAGTCTCCCTTACTTCAATATTTTCATTTAGAAATTAGAGACTAAAGATACTGGGAGCAAATATAGGAATGAAATGCAATTGTAAACACTGAAGAATTTTTTTACAGGAACTCCAGTATTTAATTCAATCAAAATCTCTGAAAGAGTAATGGAAAAAATCACAGAGCAGCTTGAGAACAAACTAATCAAATTCTAAACATTCTCACTGTGAGCCCGTAGCTACACAATATCCACTATGTGAGACATTCCCTCTATCTCTAGTTGCGCTTTCCCCCACTTAAATGTGAATAATCAGAGTGACCTGGGAATCAAAGGACGGCAACGGAGAGTATCATTCTGTTCTGACTTTCACAATCCAAGGCCATGACTAGCAACAAATTTCTTTTAAACTATTGGACATTGGAAAGAAAAGGGCTAATTTTCTAGCTGTTAATGGCAAAATGGATTTTTCATCTTGAACAATATTTGCCTTCATATCTTAACTCACAAAGAGTTATGCTTTAGTATTTCTCTAGTTTCTATTTATAGGGTAATTTTTTAATGATCAGCTTTTTGTCAACATCAATATTCAGTGATCATACTATAGCAAGTAGTGCGAGTTCGTCTCCAGTTCTTCACCTTTTCATGGGCTTCCCCTTCACTCCTAGTAACAACAATCTGAGCTCCGTATGTGCAAGCTCAGAAAAATGACTACATGCCCTAGCCCCTTTTCTGCGACTAGGTGTGGCTATATTACTAAGTTCTGGACAATGGCATCTAAGAAGAAGTGTCATTGGAAGCTTCTGAGAACTTTCCTTAAGAGACATCTGGCACTTCACTTGTACTCCTTTTCACTGATCATTTTTACTTTTCTTGCTGGCAGGAATTTGGGTATTACAGATGAACATGGGGCAGCCTAACTGAACCATTACAAGACCTTGGATATGGAAGGCTCCGGAAAATGGAACAAGAAGGAAGTGCCCTGAGTATCCAACAGCACAAAATGCAGTCCTAGTGGAGAATCGCCCACCAGCAGATTTGTTGGTAAGACATCGATTTCTATGTTATTTAATCCACTATTATTTTGGATATTTGTCTGTCTAAGATGAACCTAATTATAACTAAGGCAGTACACATCACTGACAGGAAAGCTGTTAGGCTAATACCATATTCATAGAACACAGGATATCGTCAAATCTAAGAAGCAGCCCAATTTCAGAGGGCAAAAAAATTTTTTTTAAAAAAAGTGCATCTAGAAATTGATGAACTATGATATTTTCTAAAATAAGTTTCTTAGAACACTAGTTTTGAGTTATTATAATATAATTACAAAAGAAGGAGTTAAATTAATCAAATAGTTCTGAGAAACACTAGTTTTAAAAATTAAATAGATTTTTGTACTCACTGAAATACTTTTTATAAACTACTTATGTGTTGTGCAGCAAAAAGAAATAAAAATAATGTTCATGATTTCAAATATCCATGACCCAATGAAAAGGGTTTTATTTTCTTTCACATCATTTTTATTGTAGAGTAGATTAAAGGACTGTGTTTTATGGAATAGACTTTGGGGAAAACCATGGTATGGACTATATAGACCCAGGCTCAGGGAGGCCAGAGAGTAGATGCCTGATATATCAACACAACAAAATACCTCAGGAATCAACTTAACAGCCTCAAATATATGTTGATACACAGGGGGAAAATGAATCTTCTCATTTTTTTTTTTAAGATTTGTCTTGTGGTGATCAATTCAGTCCCATGGTGTTTTTCAAGTCATGTTCAATTATATCACAGTGTTATGCATCAGACTATGACTAAGTATAGAAAAATAAAACTGGCAACTCAGAAATTGATTTGAGAGGTAAGACACTGATTTTGCCACAAGTTCAGCTGAATAAGGAGTGGGGCCAGGTGTATATTTTCTAACGTTTACGAAGGAGTCGGGGTTGCATTCGGAGAAGGAGGGAAAGAAAGAAAAGACAGAGACTTGGGAAGACAGAAGTAAATGGTTAGGTACTCCTTGAATTTTAAAACTCTTAATTCAGACACAGCAAGAATGACTGGCACCCTGTTCTGTCCCTGGATCTTCACCTACACTGAAGAGAACTTTCTGAGACAAGCTAAAGGAAAAGGGGATTCCACCATTATATCTGGCCACACCCCTCTTCTGTAACATGCATGGCACCTAGTATATTTTATAAAATTATTATAAATCCTGGAGCCATTGATCTTATGTTATATATGTAGGAGCTAAACATCAATTTTATGGGGAAACAAGGCATTTTTGTTCAATACTATATGAAAAATATAACTGTATACTGTTTTTCAGTTTTCTAGTCAGTGTTTCAGTTTCTACAGAGGCTCCTGTTTACAAGGTAACAAACATTGGAATCGAGTAGATGTTTGTTCAGATAGGGTTATTCCTAATCAAATTAAAAATTCCAATAACCTATAAAGGGTAAAATCTAAACTTGATAATAATTCACCTTGATTTTTTTCCAAAGGTACTTCTTAACCCTTAGTGCTTGCTATTATTGAAATATATTTCAGAAAAACAAAACCAATTCCTCCTACTAATGACTAGAAAATGAATCCAGTCAATTAAGTACTGTGTGTTACATAGACAATAATAAAGTATCCAGATTATTAAATAAATTTTAATTTTTTAATGCAATGATTAATGGCTTTAAAAGTTATTATATAATACATCAAATATTATTTTATTTTATTTAACTTCCAACCAACCACAGGAAGAAAACATTTTTTTCTTTGTTAGTAATGCCAACTAAACACACTAAAGACATTTACATTGAATGACTTAGAATCTCATACAATATAATATATCTATAGGCTTCTTAATATTCTAATTTTCCAAGTAGCTTCACCTTAAATATGATATTTAACTGTCATAGCTTTTGTTAACTTTATTGTTTTCCCTGGGGAATCAATAACAACAAAACTATTTTTTAAAAATTAACTGAGCTGCGTATAGAATTGTACTCTTAATTTCCCCATATCTGTTTGAAAATAGTATGTTTCATTTAAAATATTGATAATCATTTGAACAGTGTGTCAGAAAAAAACAATCAGGTAGAGCTGTTGATTAAATTAGATTTGATTTGACTTGGGAATATAGTAGAACTTTTAGGTTCACCAGAAATATATAAACTCTATCAGAGCCAATACATCCTGAGCTACACCTTTCCTTATGAAATAAAATGCTCCAAATGATAAAGCTTTGGATAATTAAGTCCTTACAGAATTGAACTATTTTCACAAGGTTAATCCAAGGGAGAAGAAACTACTTTACATATTATATAATAATATTTATTTAATGCTTTCCTGTAGTCTAAGAACTGTTCTAAGCACTTCTCATTCAGCATTTCATAGACTTCTTACAACCATAGGAACTAGGTACTACTGCTATCACCATTTCACAGAGGAGGAAACTGGGGAAATAAGTAGAAGAACCAGGTTGGCCCAAGTACACTCGCTCTACAGTTCATGTTTATCACCATATGTGAAATGGTACCACCTGGATGAACTCACTGGCCTACATGTGACTACTAACAGACTTCAACTGGGATATTTCTCCCGGCTCAAGAGAACCTCAGTCAATCCCAGTTTTGTATACAGTCATAATAATTAGTTGTCTTTATTGTGTGTTTTTTTTTTCTGAGACAATGAGAAAGTCCTATTTTATCCCTGAATATACTTCCTCCTCCTGCAACTTTATTTCAATATTTTAGCTTAAATTAGCATTTCCTAAAGTGCATTTTGTGGAGCCAAATCCTGGGGTATATTAACAATTATAAATAAATGAACAAACAAAAAAAACAAAAAAGATTATCCGTTCTCATGAATTTAGGAGTCACTGCATGAAAAAAATGTTCATTCTCAGTGTTTCAATATACCAACGAATACTGCGAATCTTCAGAAGGAAGATACAATGCAGCATTTTACTAATTTATCGAACCAATGATGGGGCACATCTATTCCTAATCTTGCAATATTGGCGGGCCATGGAAAAAATGTTGAGAAATACTGAAAGCAAGTTTAAACCACATCATAACCTGGGGACAAAAGAATCAATGAGCAGAATTTAAAGCTCTGTGGGGAGCTATAGTTCTGAAGGTCAGCTCCCGAGCCGTCCCTTCGTGAGTCAATCCATACAACATGCGATGTTTCAATGTAGTCACAGGGAATGGTTGATTCATCTAATCCTTCTTAACATTTTAGCATAGAACAATTTGGAATAGAGCTGCACAATCAAGACATGACTTTGAACAATCTCAAGATAACTCTTTTAGGAAAAAGCTAAGCATGACTGGATCAGCAGCATTTGTTGACCTGGCAGTAGATGTAATCCTAAAGTGGGTGAAGTGAGTCTTTGTCACAACAAGAGGTTACATGGTCTAGATAGGGTCCCTCAGCCCTCTTTCTCCCCCTGCCCTGCCTTTTTAAAAAAATATCCTTTCATCCATTCTGCTTATACCCAGAGAAAACAATAAGTTTATGTTTCCTTTTGTGTATCCTCATTTAGGATTGCTATCTAAGAAGGTCTTTCAGAATCTGTTAAGTCACCTTCTGCAGTCCTCCACTGTCAGCATATTCCTATTTCTTATTTTAACTAATCACACTCCATAAAAATTTGAGTTACACAAATTCATATAGATTAAGCAGATTTTTCATGTTTATATGATAAAGGAACTCTTTATACAACACCTACTGATATTCCTCCAACTCATCCTCAGCAGACACATTCTGGGAATACTAAGTGAAGCTAAGAAATGAAGCCAGGAAACTAGCCAGGGAAGCAAAAAGCATCCTCCAGGAATCAGGGATGACTCGTGGCTCCAGGATAAAGAATTTTGTGAAAACCAACTAGCACCTAGGTAATGTGGTCAACAGAGATGTTTTGGGATGGGGATGTAGTGAAAGTTCTTAGCAAAATCAGTATCGCTGTTAGCAACTGCCTACCCTATCTGAACATGTAGACCATCCTATGTTGAAAATTATATTAAATGATTGAGGAAAAGTGGAAGAAAAAGTTAACCAGAAGCATACAAACAAAAAATAATTCATTTTTAATGTACTCAGAGGCAATTTGATGTAGTGGGATATTTTCTATGTCGTCATCAGACTAAGAATTAACCTATTTTTTCAACTCTTCCTGTAGCTACCAGTGCACTTCAGTTCATATTGACCTCGTGTTGTTCCTAGAAGTATTTATTATATTTCTAATTTACTTATATCTGACCAGATATTAGGATGACACTTAGAAACTTTTGAAAGGCCTTCAGTCATCAAGCTACTCTGCCCTAAAAATAAAAAGCTATTTCCTTGCCTTATACCGTAAGTGGGTAATGGAACTCTTACAGATCAGCTGAATTTTCCTTATTGCTTTCCTGGAATTTCTAGGCAACTGTATTACATTAATTCATAGCATTGGGTAATTTAAATTTTCCCAAAGTGCTAATCATTAAGATTTTTAACTTAAATATCCCTACTTCCATGCAAGCAAATCTCAGCAGCCATAATGATTCAGAATTAGATTTCCTTTTCTATGTGATGGTGAGTGGCAACTTGGGAAAGAAATGAACTTCATTTTCTCTAGAATATAAAATAGTCCAAGTTGCAAAAATAAAACTTAAAATGAAAATGTTAGAGACAATACAGAGAAAAATGTATATAGACACCTAAATGAATATTGGGCTGACTGGGACCCTCAATAAAAGCAAGGAAAAGAACAATCCTTATAAAGAGATAAATTTATTATTTTTTAAAATAATTCCACCTCTTTTTTTTTTTCCAGATGAGGGCAAAAATGAAAAAAAGAAAATAGCCAGAAAAAAAAAACTCTTCCAATTGATCATGTAGTTAGGTCACTAAAATCCATGAATCTGAGCCACACCTCTGAAGAATTTTTATCTTATTGATGTTAATAAACAACCAAAAATACATCTATCCTGATTATTTTATAAAGTTAGCTCTTATTCAAATATTAAAGGGTTTTTGTTTGTTTGTTTGTTTGTTTTTGCTATTTTGAACCTGAATGGGCCAAAGCTAACTGGTTCTACTAGAACTCCAGGGACTATTTTGGGTGACAAGTCTGTTAACATGTCTTGGCTCTGCGATTTAAGTGATTTTGTGGCAGCTTTTCACTTCTCTACACCTCAACGTGACTTAACCTCTCTCATTGCAATTTTCTGTCTTTAAAATATGGATAATTACAGTATTCACTACATCCAGCTGCTGTGGGAATTAGATGAGATGATGTGTAAAAGTGCTTATGAGAGTACTTAACACACAACTTCTCCATGAATGGTAGCTATTATTATCTTTTCTGATACTAGTTATAATTTAGAAGGCACTAATACTGGAATTTAAATTGGAATAACTCAAGGGACTACATCTCTCAAAAACAAACCACATTAAATGTTTAGTGAGAAACCTGTGGATTTACAACTTATCCAAGAGCAAACAACAGAGCTTTCTCTGAGATGCTGAGATCTTCCAGGCAGCCAAAACCTGTTATCTTCATGAGGAGGCTGCGTTCCAGACGCCTGGGAGCCCAGCCCTGCCCTGGGCATTTGTTAAAGAGCCCTAAACATGATCAACATCTCAACTGGAAAGTGGGTGTGCTTGAGAGACACCACTTGCCTTGAGTGGTAAGAATGCAGTTCTATAAGTTAGAGGTCTATGATAACTGTAAGGGTACACGTAGAAGTCTCTTCACGCAAGGTATCTATTATCGGATGATAACACCTCTTAAAAATGAAAGAAAAGACCAATACAATAGTGCAAAAGGTGTGAGTGCTAGGAAATGCAGTAATTTCATGAAGGAGTTCGCTGGGCAGTCAGGCAAAATTTCAAGGTGTTCCTTCCATGGAAATTTTGAGGATTAGGGAGGGTAATCATCATAGCATACACATTTGCAGTTATTGGAATTTATTTTACCCTCATGTGATCATGGGTATTCCCCAAATTCTCTTTTGGGGAGTTCCCTGGTGGTGTAGTGGCTTAAGGCTTCAGCACTGGTGCTGTCAACGCTGTGGCCTGGGTTCGATTCCCAGCCAGGGAACTACCCACATACAAAAAAAAAAAAAACCCTCTCTTTTGATTAATACACAAAATAATTGTGTTTACTTTCAAAAAGAAAAATAAGAACAACTAATTACTTCCTTAAGCATTGTGTCACTGAGCCAGTGATCAGAAACATGAATCCCTATGAAACCATTAGCAATGTAAATAAACACAATTGTTCTTGAAGATAGGAGGCTATATCTATTGATATTAGAGAACTTTCAGAGTCTACCTGATATTTTGAGGAATATAACAACCATTTTTTATTTATAGGACAAAATTATAACTCTGAAAGCTCAAATCTCACTATTTTAGTTTTTTAAAATTGCCTTAAATACACACATGAACACATCTATACAAACACACACACATTAATGAGTCAAACAGAGAAAATACTTACTGTCATTTCATTCATACTCAGAAGCCTGGGGCTGGGTGGCAAGGTGCCAAGACGATGTTTGAAGCCTTCTTCTAAAGTCATTCCCCAAAATTGACTGTAGTTCTGGGCTGTCCATCTATCTCACAAATAAAAGAGAAGAATATGTACAGGTTATGTAACATCACCTTTATAAATCCATGCTCATTTATATTTCTGATATTACACAGAAACAAATCTCACAAAATTTAAACTACAGGGTCCAGCAGAAGTAATGCTCGGATGTGAGTTGTGATTTTATTACAAAATCATAAGCATACATGTTTATGGTTACACAAGTAAAGCCCATTTTTTATAAGCTGATAATCTATACCAAATCTTTTATTACAAAATCAGAATCAAGTAGGGTTATGAGTTTGAAATAAAATCATAACTCAAGTCCAGGCGATACTTTTGCTGGACCTTTTAATACTGCAAGCTAGGTATTCTTTATATAAGTGATGCATTATTGATTATTTTATTAATAGCAGTGAAGCATATGAGACACTCTTCCTAACTGAGGTCTATTTCAATTATTTTAATAACTCATATGAGAAAGCTGAGGTTATATTCAATAGAGACTAAGCTTTAAAATATGACATCTTTACATACTAAGTGGTAATACGGCCAATATACGTAGTTTCTTTTAAATGTCATTAAATACATTTTGAAAGAAGTTTGTACAGAGATGTATGTATAGATTAAATATGGCAATATGTTTCATTTAAATTTTGATTGAAAAGAAGTTGAGGATGTAAGAAGTATGCGGTAAAGATTTGAGAATAAAATAGATATATTTTAAGAGATCACATCAGTGCTAATTAATTTTATTGAAACTTATTGAAATATTTTATATAAATACTGAAACATTTTTTCAGATGTTAACTGAGTTAATTTGTGCTAAGTGCTCATTAATCTTAGTTACTAATAATATTAATATGATATAAATTTAATTGATGTAAAATTAGATAACAAAGAAGTACATTTTTTCTGGAGATATATTTTATGCCCTTACATAAATAAAAGAAGGTTTATTTTCAAAATCTAATATTAAAATTTGAAGACAACAAAATTTCCATGAAATGATAGGAGATTAAAAAGTAAGAAAGATCAGGCATCAAAATTACAACTGAACTATGGGAACAACCATCAGTGAAAACCTGAATTATAGATAAACAGAAGCCCTATGAGTAAGGACATAGAGAAGCCACTTGGATACCTGTAGGAGGGGCATAGATGCGGACTAGGCTGATCCCACACACACATGTGGCAGTTAAAAATCAGGAGAGACAGCTTGACTGTGGAGGTTCCCCCTGAGGAGCAAGGGGGTTTCAGCTTACACCAGGCTCCCCAGCCCACGTTCTGGTGCTGGAAAGAGAAATCACCATAACTTCTGGCTATGAAAACCAGTGGAGATTGTGGCTGAGTGAGAGGAGGGTGGTTGAAGTAGAAGGTACTCCTCTTAAATGGCCCACACATAAACCTATTGGTGGACTCACTTGCTTTGAGCACTAGTACTGATGCAAAAGATGCAAGGATCATATGGGGAAGAACTGAATTTTCTGGCTTAAGGGTGAGAGCTGGAGGGTCAGAGTTTTCCCTGACAGAAGCCATTGTTCCTTTGTTGAGTCCTCCCCTCACCCAGCCTGCAGGTGCAGGCAGGTGCCATATCTAAGTCTCCATCAACCTGGCTAACACCATTCATTCATCCCATCCTGGTGATTTCCCCAAGACCCTGCCCAACTCAACTTGTGGGTCCACACAAGCTGCTTATGGTGGTTTCCCATATAAATGGCCTCTCTTGGCTCATGTTGCAGAACTTTCTAAAATCTCTCAAATGTTCACAAAACCCCCAAAAGCAACATCTGGCTATGCATGCCCTGTACTTCTTTGCTAAACATCTTCAAACCCAGCACTAGAAGCAGCCAACCTCAGTTTGCAGCTTAGCTTCTCCCAAGAAGCTCCAAGCCCACCACAAGTAGCAACCATCTGCAGATCATTTTGTAGCTCATACCAACTGCCCCTGGATACAGCACAGGCAGTGGCTGACCTTGGCCTGAACCAGGGCTCCTCCCAAGAGACCTCAGAACCAACATACCAAGTGGCTCGCTTCAGACTACACCAGTGAACCACCCAACTACCTACACAAATGATACATGCAAAGGGCAGACTGGGCAGGAGCCAGAGCATTAATAAAGCAAATACTGTTCCATAGGGTCAGTCCCTGCAGAACAGTTTCTCCACTGTAGCCACGGCCAGTCCTCACAACCAGTCAGCCTGAGGATCTATCCCTTTGACATGCCATCAGCAATCAAGTCTCAATACAACAGGAGGGCACACCTAACCCACACAAGGGACACACCTGGAGCCCTCAGCTCAGGTGATCAGGAAGCCTGCACCAATGGGCCCCTCAGGACACCTACTACGTAAAACCACTCTATCAAGACCAAGAGACATAGCAGCTCTACCTAAAACACAGAAACAAAAACAGAGAGGCAGCCTAAATGAGGAGACAAAAAAATATGTCCTATGTTACAGATCTGAACAAATCTTCAAAAAAAAGAACTAATTAAAATTTAAATTGCGGATGTAAATAAATCAAAAGCTTGTGGTTTTAAGTTGCTAAATTTTGGAGTGTTTGTGTGTTGTGTGTGTGTGTGTGTGTGTAGCATCAGATAACTGAAATAATTATCTATTTCCCTTTGTTTTACTATCTTGATATTAATAATTATTATTTGCCCACTAATTTGGCACTTACATACTGCCCTATCATTAGAAATCCTTTTGCAAAGTATGACATGTTGACTCCTCAAATAGACTGTAAATTCCTTTAGGACATATTATTTATTTATACCCTTAGTAGTACCACAAAAGATACACGTTTCATTACTATTAATTGACTGTATTAAAATAATACAGGGAATAAATAAGCACTGAACTAGGTTATGTACAATGAATAAAGATCTGGATCTAAAACACTACCAAGATGCAAGAAATAAATTTTTTAAAGCAACAGTTATATATATTTTTATTCTAAAGGCATTTAATAAATAATGAACAATATGATTCTCTTTTCACATATGAAAACAACTTGAACTTGAGGAACAGAATGTATCTGAGAATAAGAACTTTCTTTTAAATTCAAGGACTTCCTCCTTCCTTGTTTCTCTTAGCAATTAATTTTAATTTTACTCCTTTTCTTTCTAGCTTGGTTCTTATACTTAACCTTCTTTTCTATGGTTTGCATATGTTTCCTTTTGCTCCAATTGCATTTCACTTTTTACTCTTTAAAATCATCTATGTTTGCTATTAAAAGGAAAAGCCCATGCTCCTTAAACAGTCCTAGAGCACTGACAATAAACAAATGATGGGAAGAAAAAGTTTCCTTCTGGGAAAGGCGGCATGCCCAACGGCTTCTGTACCCTGACAAGCACTTTCTTCCCACATTGCTTTCAACTGTGCATTCTCATGGGTTCTGGTGACAGCGGAGAGGTACACAGCTGACTATGGCTTCATGGAACTATGTGCTTGTAGATCAAGCATTTGAATCCTTTTAGAAACCAATTTCAGATCACTTTTCATGATGACACAGACTCTGATGTTCTTTTAATGATTTTAATAGCACTTAGTCATAGAAAATTATAGTTTTTCCTAGAAATACTTAAAATATCATATTATCACCTAAAATATGGGTTAAATATATGCACAATGCACATATGCACACACAGAGAAATTGAGAATGGCTTAGGAATATGAATGTCAACTTTCTATAGTTCTCATTTTCTAAGAAAATACTTTTGAGTACAATAAAACACAGTGTCCCCTTTTTCTGGGAAACATATGTCTTAATTGTGGAAGGAAATGATATTTCTAATCTTAAAAAACACATTTCAGGATTATTTCATTCTTATGGTTGCCTCACAACACATCACCTTATATGAAATATTTTCTAAAACGTGCAAAATACCATCAAAGGTATACAGAGATTTGATCTGTGGGAAAATCCTGAGGCAGATGCCAACCAGCCTATTTCTCTTCTTTTCAGTTCAGTAAAGAAAGCTAGTGTTAGCACCTATACCTTAATTTCCTCTTGGTAAGTGGAGAAGACACCTAATTTATTAATCTGCTGGAGAGCATCAAACAGTTACTTATTTCCTACATTTAAGTGCCAATCAGCTCTATCTTTAGTTTATTATCAAAGTGTCTCAACCTGTCTTCTGATGCAATTGTAAGTGAAATTGCAACCATAGCAGTGAAATGGTCTAGATGAGCTGGTTATTTAGGGGATCATCAAGATATAGCACTACCCTCATAAGGCCAGACTCTACCCAGGGAAGCTGAGCATGTGATTGGCTGGGTCAGGGCTGCAGCCAAGAGAAAGATGGTAAACATGAACAAATCAATTATGCCCACGTTCTGATTTTGCCTGAATACTTATTCAAATTAAAGCTCCGCCTCCTCGCCTCACCCCCACCATGACACTGCTCCTTTCTACACAATTTAACACCATGTTCTATATTTATTCTTAGAGCATTCTAATTTTTAATTACCTAATGTTCACCTTTACATTCCAATTTTACATGCTTTTCTATCTCCCTTCCCATTTCTTTTTCACTATCTCTTTTGAAATAATGATGATTTTTTTAGAAGTAAATGACAGGAAATACATTGTTTACGACCTGAGGAGTAACTGGGAATGCCCAAAAGCCTAAAACACAAAATTTCTCTCACCCATAGTCTCCATTATTGACATGGTCAATTAATTCTGGTTTGACAAGGCATACATGCTGGGAACATTTCCATTGTTGTCCTGAGCATGTGCTGCAAAGATATAAAAATTACAAAAGTGGTCTGACCTTTATGGAGTACATTTATAAAATTAGTAACCAGAGTTGCACATTGTTAAGGCATAAAACATATTTTGATTAATGTTAGCCATATGCTCCTTTGATTTTTAGCAAAAATAAATCATAATGCATGTGTTAGCTACCACTCACTATGTTCTTCACTTCTATTCCAGGCAATTAATAAATGAAACGTCCACACGTTTACTGAATTTGAAAACACAAGACAATTTAGACTGTAGAGTCAATGTTATTGTAATTGGAAACTTTCTACAGGAAAATCCTTTTAAGGCAGCCTGCTTTTTATATATAGTGACTGTGTTATAAAAACAAACATGATTTGCCTGTAGTATGTTAGAATGTTTATAACTAAAAAGTATATTTAATTCAAGCCTGCTATATGATGAAGGCCCACTGTCATGAACATCAAACTCAAGCAATAAAAATATATTCATTATTAGATTTTTCAACATTCATTAAAATTAAACATGCTTATAAAAGATTAGAGATATGTGATACCTTATGACTTATGAGTCTATCTGTATTTAGATATATGTTTTATTTCACAGATATCTCTTTTATTTGAAGAAAACATACACAAACTGATAGCAGAATTCAGTTCTATGTCACTTAAATTCATTACCAGGAGTTGCAGTTTTCTTTAATTATTGATCCTTCTTCATAATGTTGACCATCTCTGAAGCAACCTGTCAATATAACATGTGAACAAATGAATATTCTAAATTGAGTAATATAATGCATTAACATAAGTAATCTAAAATTGTGTTTAGTTTTTCAATCATGCAAAATATGTGATGTCAACCTGATGAAAATTCACATCTGGTTTGTGTCAAGATTTATATATCAAATTCTTCTGGGTTTATTCCATGTGCTTTTATCTTTAAACTGCATGTTATGTTCCAACAGAGAGGGTTTGTAAAGCATAAAAACTAGAATACCAAGGACTTAATCACTAACCATACCCCAAAAAATAATGTTTCGAAAAGTAAGCAATAAAATAGTGTTTGAATAAATGTATAGCATTTCTCATTTTAAGAAATATAATGAAGTCTCATAAGTGAATATGATTAATTGCGCATAACTAGAGTCAGAAGCTCAAAGTTTTGAACAAAATGTGAAGCTATTTCATTGAATGTACCTGACAAAGATAAATTCTATTTTGTCTTCAGGATTTAGATTAGGAGAAAATTTTATGATACCAATAAAATTATAGCCATTTGTTCCAAACCAAATATTTCTCAACCATTAACTGAAATTAGTTGTTAACTAATTTACCAGATTATACCAACTACTCAAAATAGATCAACGGTGAATTATATTATGAAATATAATTCAATAAGATGTTGTGAAAATAGTATCCCTTTAATTTGGTTACAAATTAAATTCCCTTTGAAAAATATAATCTCCTGAATTAAAATTCATACTGAATTAGCAAGGTAGCAAAATCTACTACTTTGTCATGTGAAAACATTTTTTAATAGAAACAGGTAATTGATAGATGACATCAATGGTCCCTAATTAAATAAAATGAATTACAACTTTCTAGTCGCTGAATCATAAGGAAAAGTCTACATGTTTAGAAAGCATTCCAGGGGACCTGGTGTAAGTACCAGCTACAATGTTCCAAAAGCCACTCAGGAATTAGCTACCCTCTGGGGTTTGTTTTTGTTTTTGTTTTTTTCAAAAAATTGTTTCATAGAAAACATTTCATAACTGCCCTTCCTCGGCATGTATTATATTTTCACAGCTCAATATTTTGCTTCATAACTCTAAAACCTCTATGTATTTGTATCTATTCACCTCTCTCACCTGGATTTTTGATATTCCATGTAAGAGGGACAGGAACCACCTCTCTCCTGGACCATAGCTTCTTAATCTAGTAAACTAAGGGCAGGGGAAAGATTCAACTTTAAATTAAGTTTAGAGTTTTCATTACTACCTAGGATTAGATGCTTTCTAATAAATGAATTTGTAACTTGAAGAGCCCCTAGAAATTTTGATTACCTAGAAGCAACAGAAAAGTCATGCAACAATTCAAGTTTTCATTCAAAGTCAAGGGGCAAACTTCCTCAAGTAGTTTTAAAGGAGGAGTCAGGACAAAATCAAAGCTGATTTTTAATCATCCCCCATGTATCTTGCTTGTCCAGCATATAATTTACATAGAGAGAGGGAACAGAAATCACAAAGATCCTAAGGAGAAAAGACTATCCTTTCTCTGTCCTGTATTCCAGCTAATAACTTTAGAGTCAAGAGAATGCTATCACTAGCCCTACTCAAAATCATTAGCACTAAATCAAAAACTCCATTTCTTGGTCATCATTCCTTAATATCAAGACAGACTATGAGAATCTGTGTTTGCTGTATTCTTAGCTGAACAAAAATCATAGTCAGTTGATGTGAGTCTGGTCAAGGTGCCAACAAAGTGGACAATCAGCAATTCACAGAGTCCATGGCTTTCCCACACTCCTTCCCAACTCCAACTTCGCCTGTTCCTTACACAGCATTTAGGGGAGATCCTTTAAAATCTATGTTCTGTTTCTCCCTGCTTAAATTATGCCCCATCAAATGCACAGTAAAACCAAACTTCTTAGAGTGACTTATAAGACCACGCCCTAATGTCTGACTGCATCACTCCTGTTGCGCTGGCTGGGATGAGGGTCCCAAGAAAATGAAGGATTTGCATGATAGTAGTGAGGATGGAGAGAAGCAGATGGGCAGAGGTCAAGCAAATGGGACTTGTTCATGGATTGAGTTTGGGGAATGAGGAAAAAGTGGAATCAAGGATGTCACTCTAGAATTTTGGCTTGAACAGTAGAGGGGCAATGAAGGTATTACTGAAATAAGGAATAGACTTGTGGCAAAACATTGAGTTCTGCTTCGTGAATTTCAGATTTAGATTAAATCTAGGTTAGCCATTCTAAGGAAGAATGTTGGATAGAGTAATTTGTGAAAATCCAGAGTTAAGACAGCTACATACAGATTTTTTTAACACTTTGAGACTAAATATAAGTCTATTTGAGAGAATGTATATAGGTAAGGGGAAAAGGTCCACGACTGAACTCAAAACACTGCAGCCAACAGACATTCTGGAGAGAAAACTGGGAAGAAGTGGCTTCTGAGGAAACAGAGGATTCAGGAGAGGGTAGAATCTTGGAAAGAAGAGAAGAAAGTATTTCAAATAAGCATAAGTGGTCAACTGTGGAGAGTACTGCTAGGAGGTCAAGGAAAGGCGAACAGACTTCTGTGTTTCATGTTAGGTAATAGAAAGTGATCAACACCCCTGCCAAGAGAGATTTCAGTGACATGACGGACAAAGACATCTTATAAGAATAGGCTGATGACAGACTTAGAAGTCAGAAAGCAAAATGTTTATTTATATATTTTGCTAATAAAAGCAAGAAGGAAATGAGATAGTAGCTGGTTAAGGACATGGAGTCAAGAGAAGGCTTTTCCAAAATTGAAAGCTATAAAAACACATTTTATAAATTGATAGTTGATCAGGAAGGGGGGGAAATGATGTTTTAGGAGAAAGAGAGGGAGGGATGAAAAGAGAAGAGAGAGAGAAAAGAGAGGGAGGGAGGAAAAGAGATTGAGGGGTGAGGAAGGGAGGGAGAGACAACTATATGGGTGAAGATCTTAAAATGACAAGAGAATACAGGATTCAGATGTCAAGAGGTAGAAGTGACTCAAGGTAAGCAGTAACCCAGATGGAATTATGACGAAGAGATGAGAGAATTCCTGGTGGCTTAATTTTCTCAGTGAAATGTGTATGAAACACCTCAGAGTGAGTTAATTGAATTGATTTATATATATATATATAGTATCTCACATAACAAAAAATGTAATAACTGTTAAAATCAATGGAGTTTCGCAATGTTAAAAGTCACTAATACACAATATTTGGAGAGTGAAATGGTTGGTCTATTGATTGGAGAAAACATGATAGTAAGCTGTGTGTAATTTATTTTAAAATACTTCAACATAATGATATAATATCTGTGCTGGACTAACCTTCACATTAGGGAATGCAGTTACTTGCTCTAATCAGGATTCTATATCCCAGTAGTGGTCAGTAACATCCATTCTGAAAGGCCAGATTCCAGGGCAGCTGCTACAAGTGCCTCAATTATCTATCATTTGATTAACATTAGAGTATCAGTATAATGAGTGTCCCAAATGGACTTTCATTGGTAAAATGAGTGGCTTGTTAATCAGTATAATGGACATAAGTAATCAGCTTTTATTGGTTAAATGAATATTATTCAATTCATGTAGATGAGATAAATGCATTAAAGTCACATTCCACTCATATACTCCCCAATTTATATGTATCTCTTAAAGTCAAATGCCTTTAACTCTTCGATTGTGTGTCCTAGAATTGATCTCTGAATGTTCCTGTGTCCAGCCACTGGTAGGAGAATCTCTATTCCCTGACACCCACTGTAGAATAACAGAGCCCTACCTGTGTAATGTTATCTATCACCTGTCCCTCCAACAAATTTCTCACGCAATGTACATGTGGGAACATCTAGAAGGCCAGGCACTTGAGACAATAAAACCTACAGCTGTTGTATGAATTGGTTTATAGCTCCTTACCAATATATATTTTTGTAACTTTCAGTATGTATGACAGAATTTGGACTATGGCTTATCTTTATTATAATGTAGTTAATGAGGTTGTGAAGGAGTAAATAACCCTCATCCAATTCAAATGTGTCAGTGGCTTACATATGTTTTTTACCAACACTCACATGAGTTGTGCATAATCAAATTAGCTTAGGTCTGTTCACGACACACTAGACTCTTTTTTTAAGATCTGCTGCACCAAAAATTTCTGTCTGGAAAATCCACTCAGGGTCTGTTTCAAACTCTATCACTTGTTCTCTGTATCTATCATTTGAGATCCTCCAATTACTGGAAGTTAGCACAGAGAGGGGAGGGGAAAAAGCACACACACAGAAGGTAGATATTTACCAATAGGCCCTACTTTCAGTTTATACAGAAACGATATGATTTTCTTTCATCCTCAAGACAATGTACATAGCTTTAAGTAATTGGTTTAAAAAGGGCTGTTTGGATAGTTGCAGCATGAAGTTCTAGACAAGGGGTGTCCAACCTTTTGGCTTCCCTGGTGCACATTGGAAGAACCGTCTTGGGCCTCAAATAAAATACACAAAACACTAATGATAGCTGATGAGAAAAAAAAAGGAAAAGTCACAAAAAAAACCTTATAATGTTTTAAGAATTTTAAGAATTGGGCCACATTCAAAGTCATCCTGGGCTGCAGGTTGGACATGCCTGATCTAGATATTATCATGTTAATAGATAACAAAAATAATATTTACTATATCAGTAAATGAAAAAACTTCACATCTCAGATAAGTCACTTTATACAGACAATATTTCACTTTTACTTTTAGAATATTGTACAGTTTTTTTAATATTGTATGACTATTTTCATTCAATCATCTACTTCTATGAGATAAAACAAAAGAAAAAAATTACCTTCATGAGAGCAATTATAGTCTAATGTGAATCTTTTTACTACTAAATAAAATCATTAATTCCTTTCCTCCATAATGAATGGAATAAAAACTACATCAATTCTACCTAAAACAGGATCCTGAATAAAAGTCTTAGCAAAATTCTAGCTCTCAAGCAAAAATGAACATCGAAGAAGCAGCAGTTACTTTTCTAATTATATATGTCTCAAATTAAAAAAGCTCAAATACATTTCAGCACATCAAAAGCAAGCAGCTTATACATAATATTTAGACTCAACATCCATAAAGCAAACTTATTTCTACTTAATATCTATCAATGAGTTCTCCTAACAGAATAAATCTTATATCCTTAATATGACCTAAAAATCTTAGTATCATCTGACCTCTAATCACCTCTCAAACCTCATCTCACATCAACCCCACCCTCCACTAACCATTACTCTGCAGGAATGGTGGCTCCTTCTGGTTCCTGGATCACACCAAGCTCTTCAGCCTCAGATCTGCAACAGCTTTCTGACCTTTGGGTCAAATCACTTCTCTTCACTCCTTGAGTCTCAGCTTAACTGTCTTTCTTCGCTGTCCCCCTCCCCCAGGCTAAAGGTATATACTATTTTGCATTAAGTGTTATAGTCTGATATACTTTCTCTTAGCACCCTCAACCGTTCCTTCAGAGGATTCATCACAATTTGCAAATCGTACAGGGAATTTGTTAATTTTCTTACACACCCACATATTCCGGCTTTACTGTCACTCCAGTGAAAATAAGATCTTGTCTTTTTTCTTCCCCCATTGTTGCCCTAGCTCTAAGCATAACACCTGACAAAGAGGAGACAATCATTGAATAGTTTCTGAGGAATAACTGGATCTCCCATCCCTAGTAGTGTAGCTGCCACTTTTTAGGATAAAATAAATATTTACAAGGTGTTTATTAATAAAGGCAAAGGCATAGGATAAATGACAATTCTGTGGAAATTTAACATAACACACATATGTTTTAAGAGTCATTTCCACAATTTTTACAAATAAGATTACATTTTTGAGAATGAAGGCAACATTATTCGGATTTTGAAACAAGATCTTGATTTTGAAATAAGGATACTAAATCCTCATATATAGTAACTTGTCTTCTAACTATAATTTCTACTCACCATAACCCATTTACAGTAATGTGACTAAGCTCTGATTAAACCTGCATTTCTGCTGAGGAGATATGACATATGATGGGAAACAGAAAAATAGGGCCTCACATAAACGTAGCAGTAGAGATTTTGTTTTGTGTTTTGCTGCAAATCTAGGATATACTGATTGTTCAGAATCAATAGCCATTCTCCTACAATTACACCAATATAATGAATACCATCATTCTCCCTATGAGAAATTTGTATTTACTCATTCAATCCTAGACTTTTACAATTACTCTACATGAAGCCCTCCTTTGTTTCTAAGAGTTTAAAAACCCCACATTGGCAAATCAAAAGTACACATGATGAATCTATTTGGTACTACTTACGCAGGGCAGGTGACTGACTTTATTTTGCTCTTGTGCTGATTTTAATGGCATTGCAGTACCACAGATATAATGTTAGAAAGTCCATTAATCTCACAAAATAGTAAGTAAACGTTACATAAATCTGCAGATGATCTTGTGATTTTTATGTGATTCTCTAAGAAGTTACACGAAAACAAGCTTGAGAGTCCTGCTGTCAATACATTTTACAAAGGAAGAAAGAAAGGAGAGAAAAAAAGAAAGGCAGGTGGAGAGAGAAGGAAAGGAACGAAGCATGGAAGGAAGGAAGGAAGGAAGGAAGAGTTTTAAGTAACTCATAAGTTCAGTGTGTGTTCAAAACAGTGTTCAGACTAGCATGCACAGCCATCACACCAAAACTTTTCTGAAGTGTGATTCAGGTAATCTGCATCTAACCCAAAGCACTGTAACAATCCAAAGAAATGTATTCTGGTGATCATGATATTTATTTCCTAATTTGATCTTAAGGATAGGAGGAAGGGGGAGAGGGAGAAGAAAAGAGAAAAAGAGAAAGTTTGACAGACCCTGTTATGAATTAGTATAATACTTAAACCCATTCCCAAAGCCTACCTTCTGGATACCAAGGCTTCGTGTGAGGAGGCCATTCTTTCTCTTCCCGGCAAAATGACTGGTAATCAGGACAGCAATCAGAATTTTCCCGTTCACAGAACTTATCACAGTAACACAGTGCATTCTTCTCATAGAACTGAATGACACAGCCATCATCTCTGTCTTCACAGCAACCAAAACTTCTACAGTATTGCCCTGTGAAAATGGCTCTTTTGAATCGAGTACTCTCCAAAATGGTACGATTCCAAGTAAAACCAGCTCCTGGGTCCACTTCTCTTTGAGATAAATACTGTGTCTCCATCCAAGTTTCTGTGATAAGATAAGAGAAAATTAAGATCTTATATCCAGTCCACATTCTCCAGAGGTGAGGTATGGCTTCCACTTTCTGTTGTATCCAATATATAACTTGTTGGGGCTTCTCCTTGGAGCCTGAGTTCTAACCATCAAGACAACTCAGCCTGAATCCTGAAACTGACCCTTTCCTTTACTTGAACTGAGTATACTTCTTGTAGTTAAACATTAATCAAGGATTGAAATGTTTGCCCAAGATAATGTAAGTGTTAGAAATAGACCATTGTTGTTCTTCTAAAGTTAAAAAATTATATTTCATATCATGTAAAAATATTCATCACTATAAAAATAAATACATAAAATCTTATTGAATATCACTTGCCCCCTCCAAAAAAAAACACCTAGATTCTTAAAGACCTCTCTGAATACATATAACCTAAATTATGGCTGCAATAACCACTGGCAAGGTGTAGGAAATTCAAAAGTCAAAACCACAGTTACCCATTACACCCACTTGCCTGCAACTAAAATCCAGGCTTTCGTGAGGTTGCCTGCTAGGATCTGTCATATCAATAACAGTCGCTCTAAATCATGCCCAGTCACACACTGGCTTGGTTTCCCATCTGTACTTCATTTACCTACCAGAAGCATGTCGATGTAAGGTTTAGTGGAGCCTAATTCAACTAGAAATTCCATGAGGATGACAGTTCTCTCCACCTGAGTCCCTACTTGGCTTCAGAGTAGACACCTGCAGTCTCGGAAGGCACTTTATAGTTAATTAAGAAAAGTCAGTACTCTGTGCTAAAGAGCTGCAGGGGGAGGGAGCTATAAAAGAAACTCAAAGGTCAAGATGTCCTGAGTGTTCCTTTAGAGCTATACATTTACAGTGGGTTTTGCTGGACTGTGTTTATTCATTAACTACAGTAACTCCCTTTGCCTTGGGGGTAAGTAACCAGCAGACGATGATTCAGCGAGAGTGGCTGGGTGGCCTAGTAGAAAGGACTGTTTTGACAATCAGAAAATTTGGACTCTGTCCCCTGAGCTACTATTTAATTGGCTTTATGACCTGGGGTTCCCAAGTGCTTTTCTGGTCCCCAGCTATTTTCCTATAAAACCGGAGTCTTTCCCTGTAAAGCTAATGCATAATCCAGCCCCTCAAACTTGTTCTCTGACTTTGCTCCATAAATTAGTCGACTCACACGTTCTATCTTCATTGTTGCACTTTCTCTGGCACCTTCCTCTTTACATATATATATAAATATATATATATATATATAAATATATATGCACATATATATACATGTGTGTATATATATACGTAGTTGTTTTCATTTTACATCATCTTGATGTCTCTTTCCAAAATCCGCTCCCCCCCCCCCCCGTCTCGCCAGTCCAAAAACTGCTGCTTCCACTTTCCTGTCGTGCCCTGAGTCACTGAACTACTGCGAAGTGCTGTCTATATTCCCACCTACTTTTACCAATGACGTCCTAATACCCAGGCGCACAGACCTGTGTCCATGAATCTCCTGCAGCATTTAAGCCCGTACAACAACCCCAATAAGAACAGGAGCCGAAGAGTGGAAGTAATGGGGTTCTATCCTGGTTTTACCGCCAACCAGTAGCATGTCTTTGGGAAAGAAGCGTAGTCATTCTAGGCCTCCATTTCCTAATCTGCAAAACTCGGACAATAACTTTTATCACTGATTCAGATGGGTGGGCAATTTCAATGAAGTGATAATACACACAGTCCTTAGCACATCACACACGCGAAGTAAATGTTAGTTACCATGACTAAGCATGCTTTCCCCCTAGAAACTTTCCCTTGTTTTGCCTCTCATGCTCCCATTCACTCCTGATTCCCGTTCTTAACATGACGCGCAATTTATCTGCTTCCTCATGGGCTTTCTCCCCTTCTCAATGGTCATTTAACATATGTTTTCACAAACATTCTCAATCCTTTCTCTCCCTAGTCCTCACACCTCAGCTGCCCTCAAAATTTCTGGTACTGAATTAACCTAAGAGTCATGGGCCACAAGACCTTACACCAAGTGAGCCTCCAACCTTGTTACTTCTCTAACTTCAGTTTAACCACTTTACTCCTCACTCATATTCATCTAGTCATCACTCCAGCCTTCTCGTCACTTCTCAGCATGCCAGGCACACGCCTGACTTTTGTACTTGCTGTCCCTCTGCCTGGAACATGCTTCCTATATGTCCACGTGGCTCACTATCTCACCTCTTTCAAGTCTCCTTCCAAACGACACTTTCTCCAAGAGGCTGTGCCTACATTCCCTATTTAAAATGAAACCCCTATGCAGCCTTAACATTCCCTATTCCCATTTTCTATGCTTATAAATAATATATACTACAATTATATTCATTGATCTCACTTATTTTCTGTGTTTCCTCTCCAGATTGTAAGATCCACAAAATCATGGAATTTTGTCTATTTGTAATGTGTCTGTTAACTGTTTTATCTTCAGCACTTAGTATCTGACACGTATTAGGCATTCAATAAATACTTGATAAATGAATGAATTGACAATTTGCATTTTCTGCCCCTGTACCACCTCTACAGAATACCACTGAAGATGATCCACCAGTCAGTGGTACTGGCGCCACCACATATATTTGGACTTTTGTCTCAGCTAAGCTTTTCAGTGCTTCTATTTTTTAAATTTGTCTTTCATTTTCCTGAGTGGCTATCACAAAGTTTGTTTTCCTAATTTACTAGAAATCATCACTTTCTGGGGATGACCTTCTCTTAAAGGTTACCAAGAAAGCACAGAAGCAAATGTTCATCTTACACCTTCCTGTCACCAAACCCATACAGCTGTCTACCCTCACAGCCATCCTTCCTAGCTTCCTTCCAGACTCAAAAGACAAAGTGTCATCCTGTTTTCAGGCAATTCTTCCACCTATGATTTTTAGTCTGCCGTTTATCTGATTCCTTCACTTATCTCTTGGTTCCTATCCATCTTCAACAGCTCTGTCATCCACTTCCTTCAGTCTGTCAATGGAATTGTCACAGACACTGTTGTCACCCTGCCTGTATTCCCACCATCCTTACTATTTTCAAACAAGCTAACTGAAATTTCAGCTTTATGAGTTATTGACCAGAGCCCTTGCCTGCCCCGGCCCCACTGCACAACAAGCTACAAGTACTGAAGAATTAACAACCTCAGGGATTCCCTGGTGGTGTAGTGGCTAAGGCTTTGGTGCTCTCAACGCCGCGGCCTGGGTTCGATTCCCAGTCAGGGAGCTACCAAGAAAAAAAAAAAAAAAGAATTCATAACCCAGAAGCAGCCTTTACATGCACAGAACTCATCCTGAGGCAAGAGTGGGAGTTCTTCTACAAGCAGAGGAATTGGCAGTAGAGTCCTATTTGTTTACTACATGCAGTTAAATACTGCAGTTTACCACTATGTGGTAAGTGTCATCTACTAATTACAATATCTCACTTTAACTAATTCACCCTCTCTAAATTAACAAAAGCTTTAAATATGCCTGCAAAGGAACTTCACATTGAATGTGACATATTGACCCAAGAGTTATCACTAATGTATTCCTTTAGACCAGTGCTTTTCAACAGGGCATGACTTTGCCTCCCTAGAGCAGTTTAGTATAGTTTGGAGACAGTTTTTACTGTCTTGACTGGGTAGGTACCATAAGTATCTGGTGGATTGAGGCCAGGAATACTGCTAAACATCCCAAAATGCACAGGTCAGAACCCACAGCTGAGAATTATTTGGCTAAAAGTGTCAATAATGACACCGTTGATAAACCCTGATTTATGCATATTATAATTAAAAAAAAAACAACTAACAAAATGTCAAAAATAAATTAAAATACTGTATTTACTTGAAATTTCGATTTACATAATGGTTCATCAGCTTGGACCTCCAATAAATGGTTGCTTTGAGATATTAGCTAATGACAATGGTGCATATAAACAAGTGCTGATCTTTCAAAAAATTTGGGTGCCTTGTATGCATGACTACATAGGTTAGAGTCCACCTTACCACCCTGTCTTCCAAGTGGATCATCTCCTTGGATGAGGTACATTTCAGGTAAGAGAAAAGTGCCCCATTTCCTCTTGTGATTTTTATAAAGAACAATGGAAAGAATTAGCAGCCTCCTGATTTTTCTTTTGGAAGAATGAAGTCAATCAAACAGCTTCCTTAACACAGTTCTTAGCTAGACACTATGACAATAGAATGTCCTGTGGAAATTTTAAGCATGTTTATAATTTGAAATTTAAAAAGGCAAGATGTAAATTTGAAAAGGGGAGGGTAAAAAAGGGATACATAATAGGAAGGTGGGCTTACTAAAAAGTTTATCTTATAAGCTTCAATTCTATCATTAGAGGTTTATTCCTTTTATTATGGAGTTGGCAAAAGTACCCTGTGGTAAGAAGTGCTCTTGGGTGAGCTAACTTAAATAATATTAACTCATTTTTGAGGGTTCAGGGCTTGATGCCTTTACCTTGACCGGAGATCCAGGATGGTCTCATAAGTGATGAGAAAGACTGGTGAATGGTGAGAAAAGGATAGGGAGAAAACTTTCCAAAAATGAAATACTCTTTCTTCACATATTTGGCTATCTAGTAATTATGTGAAGCTACCTTCTTATTGCTATTCCACTGAGTTAACTCAAATTTTATAATAAAGGATTTCAATGAGACATAAAACCTCTGACTACAAAATACAATTGTCTTTGAATTAGGTTGCTGAGGGAGACTGGAGGATGTTACACATTATAATTACAATATACGTCTGTGCATATATACATACATATATATATATATATATATATATATATATAGAGAGAGAGAGAGAGAGAGAGAGAGAGAGAGAGAGAGAGATCTGTGTAATGCATAATATATATCGTATGTTTCTGTGTATACATAGTCTCTGTTGATCCTTGCCATAGTCCATGATGGCAGAAATTATTACTATTATTCCTATTTTACTTTTAACAGATGAAGGACTGAAACGTAAGTGACTATACAAGGTCAGACAGCCCATGACCAAAGGTGTGACTACGAGCTTGGTGCACATTTCCCTGCCCCATCCTACCTTTCTGTCTGAATTTTTACCTGGTCCTCTTGACTAAAGCCTGACTTTAGTTCATGACTTGAATAATCTTTCTAGACCTTTTTCCAACTCAGTGATTCCTGAGGTGGAGAGAATATGGAAGTGGGTGGAGATCTAGGGATGGATCACAGGGTTTTTCACTGATTGGCTGTGCATTGTTGAAACACTTTCTGTGGAAGTTTACCAATCAAGGCAGATCATACATTGCCTAGGAAATTTTTAAAAAATAAAAAACTTAGTAATCCATGACACGGAAAAGAGGATCTTGCAATAGCTCTCTAACAGATGACAGTTCAGGATGCTGGCCTAGGTCCAGGCTTTCAGCAATTTTGCTCCAAGCCCTCTAATTTCTCTTGGTAATTAAGTAGGCACTTTAGACTCACCCTCCCCTTGTCTCTTAGGTTTTTTTGCAACAACAATGTCAGCATCCTCTTCCATTTTTTATTTTGCAATACAGAATTGCATGGTACAGTGCTTTATGCAGTGTTCATCTGCAGGTTAAGACAGTCCAGGGAAGGTATTTGGTTAAACCATCAGGAAATGTCTATTGGGCAAAGAATATGCATGTATTTGGGCCTGAAAGGACAATGAAGGAATGAGAGAGAGAGAGAGAAGAGAGAGAGAGAGACCCTGACAAAAGCCTCACTTTACCTACCACTGTGCCTCTAGTCTGGTTCAAAGACCTCCTACAGAAGTTATGTTGCCAATTCTTTGCCTTGATGTGGACAAGGGAGGAGCCATTCCAATTTCATAATGACAAGACCCAAAAAGAAACAAAGAAAAAAAAAGAAGAAGAAAAAATGAAGAAAGGTGCATGAAGGTTGGCAGAGGCTGTAGTAAAAAATTCCAGTGGAGAAAAAGCCAATAGAAAAAAATTTATTATAAGAAAATGTTGTGCTTCAGAGTAAGAACAAAGCCTTTTTTCACATCAAAATTCTAATGTCAATGTATTTAAACAGGAAACAATGGGAAATACAAAAAGTTACCTCAAGAACTAATAAAAAATTTCATAAATGCTTTATTTCACAAGAGGCACTTGAAAATAATGTCATCTCATTCTTTTTCCTTCTTCCAGTAGTATATAATGTTTTGAAGAAAGGTAATTTTATTCACTCATTTTTTTTTACTCAAAAAATATATGTGTTGACCCCCAAATGTATTCCAGGCACTGCTTTATTCTGGGAATGCATGGATTAATAAAACCTACCCTAATGCTTAAAGAACAACCTAGTATAGCCAGAGAAGCCAACTTGTAAAGGTATCAGGGTAATGAGCTTTGATAAGTGTTATGTGGACATGCAGGGGATTTAAGGAGTTCACAAAAGGGATAGTGGGCAATCCTTCCTGGTGGAATTAGGAAAGACAGGACTAAGAAAATGATATTTCCAATGGCTCTGAGAGAATAATGAGAATATTTGCCATGTAAAGTAGTCAGAAGGTTTAGAGAGAGAAATGAAATATAATATAGTGCATATTTGAAAAACTAGTACAGACCACATGATTTTTGGAGCTTGAATGACAATGACATTGTAAATATAGACTTTAAAAATGAAAAGAAATATGAGTCAGTTGTTGGTATTCCTCACCCAACAATTCTTTAAGTAATAGTATAAACCTTTCTTTGGGGATCTGCTCTTCTCCCATTCCATGCTGAGAATAGGGGCAGCCTAGGCTGAGTTTCAGATTTCTTGTTTGAGTGACTAGATAGCAGCATTAGCTATAAACAAAGCAGTTTAGGGCAAAGATTAGCTCAGTTTTAAATCTCTTGTTTGATTTTCTGGTGGTTTATTCAGATGGAGATGGCTAATGAGAAACCGGCTTCTACCTTTGCTAGAGTGTACGTTTGGAAGACATCAACATATAGTTAAAGATTTTTAAAAACCATGGAAGTGAATGACATTGCCCATCATCAGCCAGGGCTGAAGCATGACTCTGTAAGTAAAATATTTGAATAGCCTAAATGTGTTTGTAAATGTGTTTGCAAAGAATTTTATTTTAGATCCCCATGGGTCCTAGTGAAAGGTTTTGTTGTTGTTTTTATCATGCATTCCATAAACTACATAAAAATTGCAGTGTCCCTCGTGTATTTGTTTTATGAGAGACATCATGGTATGTCATAATTATTCTTAGCTTTGGAGTCAAATCAAAATCAGATTGAAATTCCTTACTAGACATGACATTAGACAGCTGGTTATTTCCTTATGGGCTTAGTTAACACAAATATTGAAATAGAAAGTATAATAGGAATTTAATAGAGTTGCTTTGAGGATTAAATAAAATAATCTATTAATTGATGCTTTATTTATTAAGTACTAGAACCATGCAGAAACTCCTTAACTTGCAAAAGATTCATCTACAGAGGCTTATAAAAGTCAATGTGCTTAAAATCCAAAAGGACTCCAAGGTTTTAGCTTGTGGTCCTAGATGCATTTGCCCTAACATGACTTAAAACTAAACATCGTCTCATCTTCTTTGCTGACTTGATTTATATTCAATTAGGAATCTTTCAAAATATGACTGTTTGATCAGTATGAAAATGTGTGAATAAGATCAGCCAATTTCTCAATGATCTCTACACAAGTGAAAGGGAATTTCTTAGCATGTGGCAATAGCATTTATTGCCTCATTGCTGGTTTGAATATGCAAGATTCCAAGGAGCTTTGAGATTGTGGAATCTCCACCAGCTTGGGGCAATCATCCTAAATTGACAACACCCTGACACTCAATGCTTAAAAGCTTTTTCGTTTGCAAACCCACAGCTTCACTTCTGAACTCCTTACCCAGTGGTTCACACACTGGCTGCAAATTAGACACTTGGGAAATAAAAACTATAAAAATTAAAAGTAAGCCTTCCGGGTCTTATCCCTAACAATTATTTCATGCAATAGTATGAAATAGAATCAGGCTAAAAAAAACAACTGTTGGAACTGCACACTCAAAAACGGTTTCATTTTTTTTTTCAATCACTTTCTCTCAGCTCTTACCTATTAATTTCAATGATACAGATACAGGGTTTTCAAGTATTTCATGATTTGTGATACATTTTTGGGATTTATTCTAATTGAAAAATGAGTCATTTTATACACTTGTGCAATACTCAATCCATTTTTCTATCACTTTTAATTTATAAAAATTATCTCTACTTTCCAACCCATCATGCTATTCCTTTTTGGCACTTATTTGCATGTATCTACTATGATGGGGTTAATCATGATTATAAATTGCCTCAAAACTAACACAGGCATGGCCAACTTCCTGTCTATTACTCAAAAAACACAATGAGTAAGATAACCTAATACCACTGCTAACACCATCTATTGGTGGTGGGCGCTTTAATTGCAGCATAACTTTGTTCACATTAGTGAGAGTATGTAAATTGAAAATTTATAAGTAAAAAAGAGTCTGTATCAGATATATAATGGGCATGAAATAAATATTAATTTCCTCTCTAAATTATTTCCTTGCTCTGTCCCATCCTTCCTATCATTCAATATTCAACTTTAGATAATAAATGCATTAGGCAGATTTTGTCTCATCTTAAATTCTAATCTCTAGTGTACTATTAATATTCAGCAATCGTATTTCTTCCCTTTGTATAATAGAAGAGAGTTTGTTGCATTCACGAATGGAGCTCCTCAGGGAATTCACATGCCGTTTACTCACAGAAACAGTGATGATAACCCATTCACAGTGATGGGGTTGAATCAGAGCAGAATGAGGCAAGTGAGATGAAACACTGGGTGAGATGGGTGCCTGGGTGTTAACAGAGGGATGGTGGTTCCACACAAGGATAGAGCTCCTTGTTTCTCACCATGTATAGGCCCCTTTGGGGACCTTAGTATAGGGATGGTATGTTGTGCACCCTGCCCTCCCCACCGCAAGGCAGGAGCCACAGCTGACTGGAAAAGCTGAGTCATTTTTGAGCAGCTGCTCTAATGAACACCAGAAGAGAGGGAAGGAAAGCGTTTCCATTACCCCAAACAAATAAATGGAAGACAGAGACTAATAACCCTTTCTAGAATGTCTCAAAGCTCCAAGGACAGAAACAAAGAAAGCAGAGAGAGAGAGAAGAAAAATACATTCTTTACACAATATAGAAGGTTATTACAAAACCACCTGAAATGATTTCACTTAAAACAGTGATGTCAAGGAAAAATAGTATAGGCATACCTCAGAGATATCGTGGGTTTGGTTCCAGACCACCACAATAAAGCCAGCCAGTCACAAAAAGAGAATTTTTTGCTGGTGGGGAGGACTTGATATCAGTTTGTAGAAAACACAACAGTTCAATGGAGTAAAAGGAGGTATGCCTGGATAGGATTTGGAATCAAAAAGAACCAAACTTGGGTTCAGCTTTGGCCCTTATATTTTGGTGTATTCCTTTTAGAGGTCACTTAATCCTTCTGCGACTCAGTCAATAAGGTCAATGATAATAAATATTCCAGTTCAGTATTTTCTTACATGTAGGTTACCTGTGTGAAGGACATCAATAGTTAGACCATGTTTAGGCTGAGCCAAGCAGAAACTACTTTCTTATTTCTGCCCCTCTCAAAACATGTTGCAAATCCCATTTCTGCAAGATTCTGCTGCTGAACTCAGAGTAAGCTTAGGTATCTAATGACTAACTGGCAGGCAGGAATATAAACATGCATCTGAACAAGAATAGGCAAAAGTTTAAGCACAGTGCACACTCAATTCATATCCCCAAGAAACAACAAAATCTGCAGCATTTACGTCATATAAAATTTACATTACCAAACAGCTCCCATAGCTTCTCTGTCTAAAATGTGACGTTCAGATTATTTTATGGCTGTCAACAGTAATGTATGGGTACTTATTTTACATTTGGTAACCAAAGGGTCCCTTTAATTTTTCAAAACAATTCCTAATTTAAGTTTAAGACATTAAGAAAAATAGAAACTGGTTGCAGATTTTTAATAGTTTGTCTTGCCTGCTCTTCCACTTACATTTGCCCTGATGCCTACACTATGATTAAGTAGCAGGGGGTGGGGTGGGGGGGAACGAAAGTAGGTATATAATGCATGGTTATATTGAGACTGACCTATATAGTAATTGCAATTTTAAAAATAAAGACCCAAGTTTTCTGCAATTCTTTTGCTTTCTAAAAAGGACCCAAAACACTACTCATTATCAGGAAAATAATATTCTCAGATCACTCTAGATCAGAGTGTTTAGAAATTTCATCTCAAGTGACTTCATTAATGGGCTGTGATGCCTTTCAAAATCTAGATCCCCAGTCTAGATTTTGCTTTACACCATCCACTTAAATATTGCTGTTATCTTAAACTAAACATTTCTAAAACTAAATTTACATTCTACCATTTCTTCTCCCCGCTTTTGCCCCAGCCATGCACATGCATGAGCACACACGTGCGAGCAAACACACACACACACACACACACACACACACCCCAGGACACACACAGATTTTCTACTATGTTCCAGTATTTATCAGGATAGGCTAGCCTTATTCTATGAGAACAATCCCAAAATCTCACAAAACATAACATGTAGAGTTTATTTCCAGCACAGATAGGTCCTTCTCTCTCTGCTGGGCAACAGTCTAAAGCAGCTGTCCTCCACAGTGTGGCCCAGGGTTCTCAGCTGTTTTGATTCTGTGGCTCTACCATCTCAACAGATGGCCTCCCTGCTTCTCGCCAAAGAGGAAGAAGACGACTAGACAATGGCACAGAAGTTTCTATGACTTCATCCCAGAAGTAACATCCAGCACTTGTATTTACATTTAGTTAGCCAAGGACAGTTACATGGTCCCTCCCAACTACAAAAGGGTTGCCAAGTACAGTTGTCCAGAAAGAAGAAATAGGAAATGAAAACCACATAGCATTGTCTTTGGCCAAACTTCCTACTTGAGATTCTCAGGCCAGAAACTGGAGCTTTGCTCATTTTTCTCCATCACTCCCCCATTCCATCAATTAATAAGTAAATATCTTTAATTCTGGTTTCTCTATATCTCCTTAATCAGTTCATTTTTCCTTAGTCCCACCTCCACTTAATAAATTCAAACTCTCATCCCATCCCTTTGACTGCAGCAACTTTCTCACTGGTCTCCTTATCTCCACTATCAGTTCTCTACACAACAGCCATAGCAATGCTTTAAAATACAAATATGATGTATTGATTTAACATCCTGCTTAAAACCCTTCAGTAGCTCCCCATTTCTTTTTAATGCCCAAACCATTAAATATGACCTATAAGACCCTGTTTTACCTGGTGTGTGCTTACTCCTCTAACTTCATCTTTTGCAAATTTATACCTTGTAGTGGATACTGTGAGGAGCCACCCACGTCCCCCTTCAAGTCCAAGGCACTTATTTCCCAGCCAGTGAAATGTTCCTTGTCAGCTGATAACTCACAGCTGAAACCCTTTCCTGGAAATTGCCTTCAACCAAAGAAAGCTGCTTCACCCAAGGTTACCTCTTTAACCCGGGGGCAATTTATTCTGAGGTCAGGGCTAGGGAGAATACAAAAACCCTCTTCTTGCTTCAGTTTCTGACAAATTTAAAGACCCATCCCAGTTCCAGAAATCACTATGGGACAGCTTGAGATCTGTGTCATAGTCCAACCTCCCCCAGTACCCAATCCTGCCTCCTCGACTCCCAGACAGGTGTTGTCACTTCCCAATAACCTCCTACAGCAACATCTGTGTCCCAGGGACTATTTCCTGGGCAATGTAAAATGTTCTTCAAACTCTGCTACATCCATTCAACATGCTCATAGCACCTCAAATATGTTCTTTCTTTCTTCTAAACCTTTGCTCACGTGGTATCTGATGCCTGGAATGCAATCCCACCTCCTTAATTTTGCCTGAGTCATTCCTAGTTATTCTTAAGGACTTGAACATATCATCATGTCAACAAAGAACATCACGTCTACAAAGAAGGCCTCCCATCAATTCCATATGAGGGAATGCATAGAGGTCCTCCTTTTCACAAAACCTTACCCAGACTCAGAGCAATGCAATCTTATCCAACATCATTACAGTCCCCTGTTGAGTGGGGTCACGAATGTTCTCAGATATGCAATTAAAATGTATTTTGGGTGATATGATGGACCTACCATAAAATGTGTGATCCCAGTAATTTTTACAGTTTTCTAATTCTGAGCATAGCCCTCACTATCTCTCTGCATTCATTAGCATCTCCTATTGACCTGGGAATCTCTGGATCCTCTGAACTCTGCACATGGGCCTTGGGGAGACAGAACACTACCTGGATTCCTCCTGCTGCCTGTCTATGCAACCACTTATGGACCAGAAGTTTGTGGCAACAAGCTGAAGGTGAGGATTCCTCCAGAGATCTTCAGCTTCTCCCATGTTACATCTTCCTCTTGTGTTCCCTCCCCAACCTCAAGGGCAACAGCTGACATTCATCTTCCTGCAACATCCTGAAATATCTCTACCCCTAACATAGGGAGTCTACCTCTTCAACCCAGTCTTTCACTTATCTCATGATATGCTAAAGAAGGATAAAGTAATTCAGAAAATTATTTTTCCTCTCATGATTTCTTTCAGAGCTGCTGATTTCCTGAAATTGTCAAGAAAGTCAGCTTTAAATTTTAAGACTAATGAGTGGCCTCTTTTCTCAGCAGACATTTTCTTCTTCCCTGGAGCCAGAAGTTTGGTGACACAAGCCTGAGTTGGGAAAGGGCTGCAAGGGAACACATTTATTTTAAGAAGAATACAAAAATATGTAGGTTTAATATTTGCAAAGAATTGACCCCCATTATATTTATTCATGTGTCTACCACTTTGGGGCATTAGTTTCCTGTCAGTATTTTTATTCGTCTTTGCAAATTCACTGCATAGCACACAGCATGTGCTTAAACGTTACTTGCTGAAAGACATTCAGAATACGTCTACTTCCTGCTTCAGATCTCTCATGGTGCTGCTCTTACCCTAAAGAGTTCCATCTGTTGTTCTTTCAACTCCCGTCCCTACTCTGTTTTAGTTTCACTTGCAATTTATCCTCTGAAATATGGTCCCCTCTGTTTTCACCAGTAATCCACACATCTTAGTATATAGTATAAGAAAGTCGGCTAGATTGTTATACATAAAAAAATGTACTGTTATTTTTAGCATTTATTTTGCACTTGTGGTATGTATTTCATGTATTTATTTTCTATGTTTATTATTTATTGTTTTCATCTTCATCTATTGCCCCAGACGCTAAACTCCTAAAGACAGAAAATGGATTGTTTTTTATATCACCTGTCTTTGGTGTAGTTTTTTTCTGTATAAAACTTAAAAAATAATGTTAATCAGCACACAAATATGCAAGTAAATGAATTAGACTTTGTATTATAAATAACTTCCAGATATTGATTCCAATTAGAAATTGAAGCACACATGAATTTCTAAACCTGACTAAGGCTACTTAGCTGTAATAAAACTAATAGCTAACCTTTAATGAGCTATTACACTGAGCAAGGCTATTAAGAACTTTACATATACTACTTGGCAGCATCTAATAAGATTACTGCTATACATGTTCTTATTTTACTGGTGAATTTAAAGAACCCACCCAAAGTCACACAGTTGCTAAGTCTGAATATTGTAATTCAAACTAAGACAAATTAGTAAGGAATTCATGCCTTTACTATGGTACAACACTGGCTTCTTCCTGCATATGGCACACTGTACCATAATACATATTAGTCTTCCTGATAATAAGCTGACCAGATGTTCCATTTTAATTTTTTTTTTTGAATTCACTTTTATTTGGGTGACATAGATGTTCCATTTTAAATAGGACAGAAAACAATGGTATTGCCCTGCTTCAAATGGTACAGACGGTCAGCCTAGTCTTGGCTAAATTCAAGGTGTCAGTAGGCTGACCATACGTACTGTTTGAAACAGGACAGTACCATTGTTTTCTGTCCCGTTTAAAACAGTACATCTGGTTAGCTTACTGATGAAAGGGTTTTATATTTGCTACACAATGAAATTGCTTAAATGGATCCTAAGAGTATAGTACTTGAACTCCATTTAGAGCACTCCGCTTTAAACCTAGCTAAACCCTTCTTAGGGTACACTTTAAGTTTTCACAAAATATTCCAGCTTACTCTAATGAACCATAGTCCTTAATAATACATCTAAGCTAAGCTAAAAGTGCACTGGAAATTTTGTATCTGAACATGATTAGAACATAAACGTACTTTTAGGAGTCAAAAATGGTGCTAAAAACATATACAACAAAATCTTTGAAAATAGGTCATTTGTCTGTAAGTGCTGCAGGGGCCACCCAGTTTAGCAGGTTAGCAGGCTGTGAGTTTTAAAACATCACTATCCATCTGATAAACTTCTTTTGGTTATAAGTAACAGAATTTAACTAGAACTAGTTGAAGCAAAAATCAGTGCATTCATTGGAAAGGAGCATGGAGCGTTTTTGCAGCAGGGAGGCAGGTGGCCCTTGGGAATCACGGAAGCAGTGGCTGTAAGGCCAGAAGGAATTCAGATTAGTGCCTCACATCATGCATTTCCCTTCGTACATTTCCTTAATTGACTTTCACTGCAAATTGCATTTCTATTTTTACCTATATCCACTGTGGAAAATAGCTCTGAAAGCTTCTGAGAAAGTCCAATATCCAGCCACCTGTATAGGGGATGAAATTCATTTTCTCAAGTCAAAACCCACATTTCTGGGAAAGAAGTTCATTGGCTCAGCCTAAGACATGTACCTCTCATGACCAATTATTTGTGAATTTAGCTATGTTCTTGAGCAAGGGTTTCATTTCTGTATAAATGAACAGTGGCCTGGGAGTTCATATTGTAAGAGTTGTAAGCATACCTCAGTTCCCTCAATGACTGTAGAGGTGGTGGGTCAGTGTGTAGTTAAAAGGGCTGGAAAATTCCTAGAGACTGTCAGATAGATAAATTAAGAGTTGTTCACCTCAAAGAGGGCAAAACGAAAGCATAGCTATAATTCTTCTATGCTTGAGTATACCATAGATGTTGAAGGGCTAAAAGAACAGTATTCTAAATCACAACCTCAAATACCCAGTTTTCTTGAGTATGAATGAATATACACATTGTACCTCTTCTTTCACTTGGGCTACTCTTGATGCAGAATTTGGCTGAGTAGGAGTAAGGCTAAAAGGAAAATAAAGGATAAAGATTTTATTGAGAAATGTTAGTAATATAAAAGAAGGCACAAAAAAACTAATCTTTATTGTGCCTTTTTCACTTATCATTTCATCTTCACAGTGACACTATACAGTATTCTATAGTATCTTCATTTACATGTGAAAACAGAGACTCAAATAATAACTTTCTTAAAATCAATTCTAATAAATAAAAAAAGAGAGAAATTAACACCAAGCTTTAGTTCAGACTGTGCCCTTTTGTTTTTATTACAGAAATGCATTTTTAAATATAAAAAAATCCTCATGTTCTGAAGAATTTTTGTAGCAAAATAGAAAATAGTCTTGTAAACTACATAAAGAAAAAAACATTAGCAGCTTCGTGGGGAAAAAGAAAAGCAGTACAGTCCCAGGTAATAAGGGTCAGGAAACAGGACGGCAAAAGCTTGACTGATCACATAGGTAAGAGTGCAATGATGGAATCTGAATCTGTAAGACATACTTACTTCCTAGCTCAGACATTGCATTGACTATTGCCTTAGAAAATAATGTCACATAACTCAAGACTTGGACAGCGTGGTTAATGAATAGTGTGTAAACAAACTTTGAAACTCCAAAGCGTAGTTCCCTGGGCCTACTGATCGGGGTTAGCAACCTCATTCAGTTATTCTCGTTTAGTGAAACATGGCTTGTCACATACTAATCAGGGAATCTCAGACGATAGATTTCGGAAAGGCTCTGAGATGTCATTTGGCGCGGGGAGGGACCCAAGCAGGGACCCAAGCAGGGCCACTTTCACACCCAGAATCAGTGGTATAGCCCCTGTCCTCATTCCTACCCCATCCACTGAGAAGAGGTTCCTAAAAGAGAGTGAAATCAGACTGTCAAATGTTGGGAGGTAAGCCCCAGCCCCAGCCCCAGCCAGAACTGAGCCGAAGACAGGGCCAGTGTGTCCCACTACACAGGACAAGCCAGTCGAGTACCAGCAAGGGAGGGGCCCCTGGACCTGTGGGCCTTTGTGTGGTCAAAGTCAACTTTCTTCAAATCAGCTGCTCCAGGTTCAAGCAAGTTACCAAAACACAGCTCAGAGCCTCAAATGTACTCAGACTTAATAAAATAGTCCTGTTTAACTGTTGATCAGTTCTGACAATAGTCCAATGTTTTTATTTTAGGAAAAACAGTTGGAAAGAAACTTTCAATTTACTAAGGCAGATCTCCTCCTCAACGCAAGGACTGTTGTCATATAGTAGTGATCTAGTTTCTCAGTCCCTTCCCATGGTAAAAACTTGTCACCTCTCTTTTCTGAAACTTTTTAATACAATAAAAACACGATCCGTAAACTCCCTCACTCTCTCACTAACTAGCCCTCTGGCTCCACACTGAACAAGCCTGATAAATTGTTGAGCTTCAGTCCAGGTTGGCTCAGAGCCTCCTGCCCACTCTTTTCTAAATGTATTGACTCTCTGTAATTCAATTAAAATGAGAGAGAGAAAAAAAGAATGAGATTTTCATTCGTTGTGAGTTCAGTTAGTTTCAGGGACACTTTGGATGCAAATGTGTGGTTTTAGCTTTGGTTTGGTTTTGATTTTCTAAAATCACTAGCCCTTAAATAGCATCTGCATGGGAAAGATGAGGTTTAAATACCAGGGAACCTCAAGACCCCTTTCCGCATTTCATGGGATGTACCCTCCTTCTCTACTCCTCCAAGGCCTTTACGCCTGTAGCTCCATCTCTGCAAATACTTCCATCCTCTGTGGCCTGGCCACTGTAATTCATTCTTTGGTATCAGCTCAGCCTTCCATTCCTAAACAAAATCATGGCCCAATCCCGCAGCTAAACACTCTGTAGCACCTTCTGTCTTACTGCAAGTCTGCAAGTAACACGAGAGCACCGAGGGTGATGACCCCACGTGTCACTGCAGCCCTGCCCGTGGCACAGTGCCTGGCACAGACAAGAAACTCGAAAAACACTTTGCGAAATGATTGAATGAATCACTTACTAAACCCAAAATCTATCCCCCTGTAATGCTGTTTTTGCCACCTGATTTATCCAGGTATCTTTCCTTAGGTGAATAGCATTCACCTCCAAGGAGGTTTAGGAACTATATAGACTGTCATGTTATTCTTTGTGCCTTGATTTCCTCATTGTAAAATGGAAATAACATTAGTAAATAATGATATAATACATATAAACAAATAACTTAAAGTAATGCTTGGTACATAATAAGAATTCATTTCATTTTATTATCATTACAGTGATGGTGGAAGATGGATAGATAGGTGATTATATGGGTGATACATTTAATATGGGTGGATTATGGATTATGGATGGATGATATCTTTAGTATTTACCAATATATGCTTAGGATTTCCTAAGTTTTTGTAGCTTACTACATTATTATAAACACACAAGTCAAAAACCTGAATGTTGTCTGCCACATCCACGTGCCCCAATGACAGCACTGCTCTCCCTCATAAATTCTATTCTTGTCTTTTTCTCTCATAAATTTTAGACTGTTTTAATCTAGAAATTGGATTAAACTAGGAAAGGTTCCTCTTTTATCATTTTCATTTTATTTATTTATTTTTACAATATTGCTGCTGAAGACCTTGGTTTTTGTCCTGCTGTCTTCCACAGTCTGGGCTGTGTTGATTGCCTCTTCATGGCACCATTCAGTATCTCCTATCCCCTCTATAGCCTGGAAAGTGGCAGATGGCTGCAGAGGCTGGATCAGATCAGCTTTGTTCCATTGTACAGAATGCAGGTAATGACATATTCTTCTATCAGGATGCACATAATGCCCAATTTTTCCTCCTTGATGTTTGCAGTCACTGGATGCTCAAGTCCTAGACCCATGAATTCATTGCAGGTTGCAAAACAATAATATTCTATCATTTTATTTTCATTTATTAGCTGGAATAATTTTATAAAGAGGTGCTTCCCTTATTCTACTACTAGTTTACCCAATGCCACAACTCACATAGAAAAGCCAGGATAAACCTTAATTCTTTTTTCATTTTATTTACCCACTTTTCAAGATAATAAAGTAGATTCCTGTCATCTTCTGACATGATGAATTACTTTTTAATATTATTATAAACTCATGAATTTTAATCCATTTTAATTTTCTTTTTATTGAAACTTAAATAATTCTATTTTGGGCCAGTCAAAGTCTCTTTGAGTTTCCTCTTGAGTCCTTCCAACATGACTATCATGGTCTTCTATAGCTTTCTTGATCATCTTGTACATTTGCTGCTCCAGAATGTAAATCAGCTATTGCCCAAGGAGCCAGAATTTCTTTCCATGAGATATAGTATTTTAAAACCAGGCTCATGTTGCTAGAAGCTTCCTTGATACTGGATCAGTCAGTTTCTAGTGGACAGAGCTAGCTTTTAACTAATATTCCAATTCAAAAATCAGGATTACAAGGTGTTTACTTTCCTTTATTTCACCTGTATATCCTTTCTCCCACACTAAGAATCTGACTTTCAAAGATCCAAAGGCTAATAGAATTAGAATATGCCTCATTTATTCATTGGCTGTATCCCACATTCCACACACACCAGTTTTAGCATAACAATACCAAAAAAGCTACTGTCCAATGTGATTACTAGAAACAGTTAAAAATACTAAAACCAGTACAACCAATAGCATTATTTAAAATAGCTTGATGTGTTCTGATTCCAATTCCAAAGGGAGGAGGATTTCCTCCATACCACGAAGCAATTCTCCAGACACCAACTCAGTGTCCTACAATTCAACTCTGTTCTGATACATTAATTGTATGGGGAGATATCATTATATTCCACAGATTAAGATTCAATCCTATAAATCTCCCACCCCCAACCCTCCACCCCCCACACACAACATACTTTAGATGCCAATTGCAAGCCCAGTTTGTTACTTGTGCTTCTGACCAACTGGCCATAAATTAGAGGTTCCCAGGACCCCATCCTTGGGTTCCATTAGTTTCCTAGAGGGGTTCACAAAAATCAGAGTGATATTTTACTTACCAGATTACCAGCTGATTGTAAAAGGATATAATTCAGAAACAGTCAGATGGAAGGGATACATAAGGCAAGGTATGGGAAAAGGTACAGAGGTAATATGCCCCCTCTTTGTGCACCACTCTCCCAGCCAGAATCTTCATGCGTTCATCAACTCAGCAGTTCTCTGAATCCAGTCCTTTTAGTAGTTTATGGAGGCTTTTTCACATAGGCATAAATGATTAAATTATTGTCCATTGTTGATTGAATTTCATCTTCAGCCCCTGTCTGCTCCCAGGAGGTCTGGGGGATAATAATGAAAATTTCCAACCCTCTTATCACATGATTGGCTCTACTGCCAACAAGACCCCATCCTTAGGTTCTTTCTAAGAGTTACCTTATTAACATAACAAACAACTCTCTCAACACTTAGGAAATTCCAAGGATTTTAGGAGCTGTAAACCAAGCTTGTCCAACCTAGGTGGGCTTTGAATTTTGCCGAACACAAATTTGTAAATTTCCTTAAAACATGACATTATTTTGTGACCTTTTTTTTAGCTTATCAGCTGTCATTAGTGTTTGTGTATTTTATGTGGTCCAAGACAATTCTTCTTCCAATGTGGCCCAGGGAAGCCAAATATTGGACATCCCTACAACTAAACAGTTTTTTTATTACAGCTTTATTAAGATATGACACGTAATATAAAATTTACCCCTTTAAAGTGAATGATTCAGTGTTTTTTTTAATATATTCACAAAGTTGTGCAACCTTGACAAATACCTAGTTTTTGGATAGTTTCATCACCCCAAAAAGAAGGTTATACCCATTACCACTCAACACTCCTCAGCTCCTGGCAATCACTAATTCACTTGGTGTTTCTATGAATTTGTCTATGTAAATGGAATAATACAATATCAACCTCTTATGACGTTTTTCACTTAACATAATGTTTTCAAGGTTCATTAGTGCTATAGCACATATCAGTACTTTTATTCCTTTCCGTTGCCAAATAATATCTCATCATATAAATACGTATACTACATTTTGTTTATTCATCAGTTGATGGACATTTGGGTTGTTTCCATCTTTTCGCTATTATGAACAGTGCTACTATGAACATTCATATACAGGTTTGCTTTTGTGTGTGTGTGTGTGTGTGTGTGTGTGTGTGTGTGTGTGTGTGTATGTTTTCTTTTCTTTTGGATATATACCTAGGAATGAAATTACTGAGTCATATGTTAACTCTATGCTTAATATTTGTCTTCATTTATTTTTTTTAATTTTAAGTCATTTTTCTCCAATTCATTTATGCATATCTCTGTGAGGTAACTCCAATTTTCTAAAGACAAATCTTCATAAATAGTCTATTTATAAAGATGGTTTGAGTGAAGTAACATAAACCCTACATAAAAATGGCCTTAGCAATAAATGATATGATGTCTCTAGGGTTGCTTAACTCGAAGTTGTCATCAATAACTGAAGTTCTCTCCACACTCTACTCTCTCATTATTTCTCAATATTGCAAATAGCTGTAATAGCTCAGGGTGTCTCCCCTTAACAATGTAAAAAGTCAGAAAAATGAACTATGTGGATTGTGTCTCTCTTGTCTAAAGTTGTAGTAAAAGCACATAACATGAGGTCCCATTAGTGCCTTAGACTCTTTACTCTCTTTCATTTTTTATCCCTCCTCTGACTTGATAATGATTTGTATTTAAGTTCACTGATTCTATCTTCTGCTTGATCAAATGTTTAGGGGAGCCCCTCTATTCCCTCTATTGAATTTTTTTTTTTTATTTCAGTTATGGCATTCTTCAGCTCCAAATTTTCTGTTGTTGTTTTTTGTTGAAATTCTCATTTTGTTCAAGCATTGTACTCCTGAACTCATTGAGCATCTTTATGATACTTATTTTGAGTTCTTTGTTCGGTAATTCATACACCTCTATGTCTTTAGGCTCAGTTTCTGGAGATTTACTTTGTTCCTTTGGCCCATTTCTCCTGCTTCTCATGTTCCTTGTAACTTTGTGTTTGCATCCTCATATTTGAAAGAATCACCACCATTCCCATTCTTTATGAAATGGCTTCATACAGAGCAAGACCTTTGCCATTAGTCTGTGGGGACCTCTCAAACCTTTTCTGTGGGTGTGCCTTCTCGCATTTGTATGTGTAGATTCATTAGAAAGATTTGCTGGATTCTTTTTCCCGGAGTTTATAATCTCTTGCTCCCTCTGGTGTCTGTCAGCTATATCACTAAGCAGCAGCACACCACCCAGGTCCTTTCGGTTCTCAGTGGTCTCCAGGCATTTAGATTATGCCAGTTTCCATCCCATGTTTGGAGACAGATAAGACAGAAACCAGTCCTTTGAGTAGCCCCCAACATGTCAGAATGTTGGATGCAAGGCCCAATCTTCTCTTTCCCTCCCCAGGTAGAAGTCAGAAGTTGAGTGTTTTCTCCAAAGTTCACGGGACTGTGGCAAAGAGAGGGGCTATGTTTAAAAGGTGCCGTGAAATTTTTACCAGTGTTGATGCACCTCGTTTTATGCTTGCCTTGGGTGCAGTAGCCTCTTAGCTTCTAGATTCTCACAAAGGAGATTGGACCAGGCATTGCTATTGAATTGAACCTTCACAGAAGGAAGAAGGAATGAGGCTTCTTATTCCACACTTGCTGACTTGACTCTCCTAGTGTGTCTTTTTATCAAAGCTAAGAAGTCTTTACTAGAAGGCTCCAAGTGGACATCTCTTAAATCTCATTGACCATGTTACATTATTTGTTTTAGTTAAGTTCTGACTCTAGGCATAAATGGAAGTAGGATGCAAGATAAAAGGACCATTCAGTCAACTTCGGGTGTCCATTTTATTTTGTATTAATTGTAGAGATGAAGCACTTACTAAGGAAATGGTCTGACATGCAATATTTTTAATAAGCCTAAAAAGGTACCTTATGAAACAAAAATAACTTTGGGTTTCATAGCTGATATGCAACCTTAGCCTCATATATTCTGCTCCATTTAAATCCTCTAAAGTAAGCACAAGTCTCATGTAACCAGTCAATAGAAACTGAAAAGTTTTCTGGGCATTTTTCCAGAAAGTCAAGTGTATTTTCAATCAACAGCACTTTTCACTGTTTCTCCCAATATTACAATCTACTTCTAAAATAGAGTGGAAAGCATAGGTCACCTTTACCATAGTTTATTATTTAATATATAACTGCCAACTGAGACTCCCAGATGGTTCAAGTTAAGTGAACCCCCACCCATTTTCTGAACAGTGACCAAGAGGAAATAAGAAAGTGTAAAGTCATAGGTGAAAGGGACCGAAAAGTCACTTGTCATGTAAGCTCTGTATGTACTTCCTGCTGCCTAGGTCAGAGGGTACCTGAACAAACAACTCCAAAGTAGACAAACAATAGTCTTGATTTTGTTTTTACTTATTTTACTGTAATTATTCCAATTTGCATAAGTTTTATGGTATTTTCACTTTCTGTAAAGGAACAGAAGAAGGGACAAAGCTGTGGTGGATTTTAGATACAACTTTCTATAGACTTGTGGCCTAACAGTATTAGTTTACCTCGTAGAGAGAGATCTGAGGGGAAAAAGTCTATTTTTATTTTAAAAAATTCAGTAAGCCACTTGGCTGGGTAGAAAGATTGAAGAAAGAGATATCAAAATAGTTGCATACAAATTAAGAAGTGATCTATGCCTGAAATAGAGTTAGAGAGACAAGGTGAGAAAATGGCAAAAACAAGCTTTTAGTTAGAAACTAAAAACACAATTTGGCGTAAATGCTTCATTCCCTTTTAAGAACAGGGAAGTATAAAATCCAACTGAAATAGTCTGCAGTTTGATACTACGCTCACTCTAATTCCTTGTCTCCTCCATCCCTCACCATTACACAAATCTCCAGTGATTATCTATTCCACACCTTGGAGGAGACTTCAAGTTAACAGGTTGTTACTCACACCAAGGATACTCTAAGAGTGTAGAAAGATGAAAAGTAAAACACAAATATTCGACGGACCCTGGGAATTGGTTCTAGAGGAGGACAGAAAAAATAGAAGTGTTTGGGAATTCAGAGATCTTGGAGAGGGCACTGTAGTTCTTCTATCAAGTAGGAATGTGTTCAAACCAGTCTTAACTGCAGGTAGTGTTTTATATATACTCTTGAGAGTGGTTTAGCAAAGGTGTTCTGAGATGATGAATAAATCACAAAGGGCTTTCTTGACCCTTCAGGAAACAGCATGGTATAACAACAGTTTTCAACATCAGAGTGGAAAGCACTGAGAAAAAGGGGTGAAGGACAGCTGGCATACCACTGAAATGCATGTGATCGCTAAACCCCCTTTTATTGTGATGGAGTGCTGAGTGAGTCTGAATTTTTTTTAACAGAGAAAATAATTCATTAGTCCTTCTTCATAATGTAAGAAGTAAGTCATCTTGAGACAGATTGTGTTAAGTTGAGAAGAATTGCTTGGTGTCCCACCAAAACTGACTGAGAGAAGTGGAACCTAGGTTCTCAATAGAGAGTTTAGCTTGCATGAAGGAGTTTTTGGACAAAGGAAGTAGAGTACAACGTTAAGATGTGGCCATTCATTACTACTCGAGCTATTGATCTGAAACATATAATAATTGAAGGTATTTGAAGCCCAAGCTGATGGAGTTTCTCACCTGTTAGGATCTCCATTCAGTTGCTCTTGGCAATGCGCCCTTAAACAAAGGGGTGGGAGTGTTGTCCAAAGGAATCTTATCTGTTTGGCATGTGATGGGAGAAAAAAATGGAAAAACACTTACAGCATATAAAGGACTTTGAAGCAAAAAAGACCAAAATTCAAATCTAATCCTGCCACAACCTAGCCTTGGGATTGAATCTCCCTCAGCTTCAGTTTACTTCTCCATATTACTGGGATTGACATGCCTATCTTGTATGACTTTGGGAAGGATTAAATTTAAAAGAGTTAACATATGTAGATGAGTGCCTCTCTAATAGTTCTTTCTCTCCTCATTCCCCATTGGCACATGGAAGAAAAATAAAAAATATAAACTGTTCCTTTAATCATCCTTGTTTTCTGCCCTGTATATATATATTTTTTGATCATTATGTTTGTTATTGAGTTGAAATTTGCTCTGCTCTGTATATTGGACTTGAGAGTCATTCTAAATTATGAATATTTACAACCAAAACAATGGGAAGTCTTTTTCTCTTTTGCAAAATTCAGAAGTATATCACCAATTCTAATTTATTATTTTCTATTACATACTTAGCCTAACTGTGTCCAGTTTAATTACACTCTCCACCCTTATTAAATAGATGCAAAAACGTTTAATATAGGTTCTCCCTTAGTTTCTCCCACCACCAGTAAAATAAACAATGTCATAATGTGCTTATCTTAACCCCAAAGAACATCCCTATTTTTCCCACTTAGCTACCACTGTACTGCTCTAAAGATCTGTAGTTATCAAAAGTTTGTTGGTATAGTGATCACCCAGACATCATATTTTAAAACCCAATTTCTGGAGCCCTCTTTATATATTTTTATTCAATAGGCATGGAAAAGGACCAGAAAATGACTTTTTAAAAAAGCATTTCACTCATTTTGACACAAGTGGCTTTGGTCACTCTGACAAGTACAGCTAGGACTGTTAAGAGGCTCATAGTGCCTCAAAATTATTCTGTTCCTCAATTTCAAAATTTAGACTTGGATTTCCTAAAACAGAGGCACATATTTACATAATTACTTTAATTGGGACGAAATTAAGAAAAATCTAGTCTGACATATATTTTGCAAGTGAAAGCACTGAGCCTCATAAAGCCAGACTGAGAAGTACCCAAGAAATCACAAGCAGTTTATCTTTAAAGTTTTTACCTAAGACTGCTCCATTTTCTTTCCTACATGAGCATGGCATCGCAACACCCAAGTTCGTAATAAATACAACCTTAGGAGTAACTACGCATGTGCATTGTGTGGGCTTGTCAAAGATGAAATCGTTCTCTAGACAAGTTTAAAACATTAAAAATAATTAAACATTAATCATTTAAAATGCACTCTAATATAAAATTTTCCTTCTCTGAGCCAAATGTACCTTTAAATGATTTATTTCACATGCATTTTCATCATTTTACCAACATGATAAAGTTAAATTTGAGGGAGATCTTATTGGATAAAAGATTTTAAAAATGGAATTGTAATTTTCAACTTTTATTTTTAGAAATACTAAAAATGTAATACTCTAAAACTTTGGATCATCCTAGTTCAGGGTAAGTTATTAAACAAAAATCACTGTAGCAGTTCAACACATTTCTGCTTAGAGACTCAACTCTTTTCTGCAAGTAAAGTCTATGATTAGTGATAGAATTGGAAACTCAGAGGAAAACACACATATTTTAATTTTCTCCCTTTAGGAAAAGGACATTAGTATTGTGCAAAAATTAAAAAAATGCTCGAAAAAAATTTTTCTTCTTAGGATTACTAACACAGAGTATAATAATTAACAAAAGCTTGAGTTGGTGGTGCATTTTCCAAATTCTGGTGAACCTATCTAATGTTTTTATAACTGGAAAACAAATCTTAAAAATTCAGAGGATGGCCTTTCATATTGTTCAAAATCTACTTTTTTCTATAAATGACTCAAGTAAAAAATTTTACATATAATGTATCTGTTCAGCAGAAAACAAACATGCTATTGTTAATTTCTCCAGTATTTACAATTTCTACAGTATTTACTTAAACTAATATTAATTTTGCAAGAGAGAGAGAGAGAGAGAAAGAGAGAGAATGAATTGCAACCCAATATAGAGTTGGCAAAATTGCTAGAATTCCTATTCCCTTGAGTGATTTAATTTAGCTCAAATTCATTTGAAAATGCCTCCTAAGCCTTGCGAGAAATATTTTGCAGTCTCATTTTCATTATATCTCAATTCTTTGGTTCTCTATTTCTATTTTCACAAAGCATGCTCTTGGCAAAATATTGCACAGTGGTTTCTTTCTTTTTTTCTTTGTACTTGAATCTCCTACTGTTTTTATTTTAGAGATTCCTTTCAGTATATCTGAAAATTTAGTCTTTTTTAATTTATTTTTTAATTTTGCATTATTTATTACTCCATTTGTTGTGTAATTTCATTTTTAAATTTATCCCCAGATTTTTCAGCTAAGAAGAATCTGGACCCAGGTGCTTAAGTGATGGTAAAAACTATGAATAAAATCCATTAGAAAACTTATATAAGAAATTAAAGTGTATTCTTTAAAGTATAAATTAAGGAAAGATTTCTAATCAAATAAATTGAGAATAATATGTTCCAAAACATAAGGGGAACATCATGTTTAATTTTGCAACATACCACAGAAATCTGTGAAAAGTTCTAAAAATGTAATATATATTTTAAACAACTTCAGTAATATTTCCTAATTACTACTTGATTGTTCCAAGGCCTCTAGACTTGCTCTAAGCAAAACAATCTTTCCATCTTACAAACCAAGTTACCTTCTCACAGTTGATTTAATTTCTAATAAAGGTTGTTTTAAATGTGGAAATCCATGGCATTCTAGTTAAAGAAGTGTTTTTGTTCCCATTACTAATTGCAGAACCTTCTGCTTGCCCAAAAAATAAAATTATGGAACCATTACCTTCTTACTTAAGTTTTTAATTAACTCTAGCTTCCTGCACTTCAGAGACTACAAAGAACAATATTCTATGAACTTACCATTTTTCCCAAGTTAAAATTTCACCAAAAAATAGTGAATCCTGTGGGTATTCATAATGGAATGTCAAAAAAAAAATCTTTATGAAGAGAAAGGTCTACATAAAGGTTGATAGTCAGGCTTTAGGATAATTGCCCTAGTTCTCTCTCCTCTAAGAGGAATTTACTCCGAGACATGTTCCATTTGGTGTCCTAGGACACCCCAGCAGCTGGGGCTCCACTTGCCCATTCTGTAACTGGCTTTATAATGGTTTCTTTATTGGTTCCTTCTCTTTCCTAGCTCACTTCAGTTCCTCACCAGTGTTCTTTGTGATCACCTCCCAAAAAAACTGTTTACATCAAATCCTTGTCTCACCATCTTCTTCCCTGGGAATGTAAAAACAGACCCAGCCTCAGTATCTATCTATCCCGTACCTGTTTCCATGGCTTTCTACTCACAACATCTGCGGTGTTCCTAAGTTTCTCGAGGTCCTGAATGCTAGCACAGACCAACCTGAAAAGCAGCCAATTCTCCATCTTCTCCCTACAAGCAACACTTGACCCTCTTGCACTCATGCTTTTAAGACTCGGAACTTCACTGAGAAATTGAACAAATAGCTTAGACTATGATGTTCAGATGAAGCTTGTTTTAGTAGATATAACATAGTAGGAAAACGAAAAGATTTTGTACAAGTTTTATCATTCATGATTTGGTGCCTTCAGTCAAATAACCCTTCAGGTTCAAGCTTTTCATCAGTAAAATAAAGGTGATAATACCTGACTGACAACTGCAATTAGTAAAAGGGCATAAAAGTCTCTGAGAATTGGAAAACTTAGTGGGGATAGGACACCATGTTCAAACAAGTTTCCCACCTTAAAAGTTGCCTTTAATGGTAGTAGAGCCTAGTGTTTCAAAGCTCAAACCTTCAAGAGTAGAGAGGAATGTGAGGATATAAGAGCCTAATGATGCCTTGCTGGTGGGAATAAAAATGGGTGCATATACATTCCAGAGATGAGCAATTTGGGAGGATTTAATAAAACTAAGTACATGCATATTTATGATTAAATGATTCTAATCCTGAGTATATATTCCAGAGAAATTCTCACCAAGGTCCACCTGGGGGCACATCACAACCTTTCCTAGTAGATGGAAGCAACCTGAGAGATCACCCTGGGGGGGAGGGGGACTAAAAGGTGATGGGGGGCACACCATGTGGCTGTGAGATAATAATCCAGATATTTGCAGAGCAGTGTGGATAGATCTTAAAAACCATAGTGCTGAGTGGAAAAAGAGCAGGGGGTGGATATAAACAATAATGTCATTTACATTTATTAAATATATGTAAGGAATATACATACTACAAACCAAAAAATGTATGCCTACAGCAGGGGGTGGGAAGATAGAAATTGTTAGAAAAGATCATCTAATCAATCACCTAATCAACAAGTAAACAGGAGAGGGGCTCTACCCAAACTGATAATAGCAATCTGCCATGACCTGGGGAGTGTGATCAACATTTCATACTCAAGGTCAAAAAACGAATGAATAAATGAATGTACAAAAAAATGATTAAATAAAAGGTTTAATCTTGAAATCTGATTGTTTGGATTTGAGTTCTGCCTGGACCACTTACTAGCTTGATTTAACCTTTGGAGCCTATTCTTACAAACATAAAATATGAATTATAATATTACATATATCACAAACTCATTTTTGAAGGTTAAATTAAATTTATGTGAAGCACTGATATGGTGTCTGGCACATGATAAGAGCACAGTGAATACTATAGATTATTATCAATAATCTAAAGTGATGCCTCACACAAATTAGCAGGTTGATGGAGAAGTGTTATAGTTTTTATTTGGAGGACAGATGAGGACAGAGAACTGTATTAAGGCTCCACAGCTCCTCGCCCACCAACTAAGGGGATGACGAGAATTTTATATTTCTAGGGGCCACCCGATGACTGTCAACGAAGTATTCCAGAATGGCAGGTGGAGAATGAAGGAGACCCGTTACTCTTCTGTAGGCAACGCTCTCTGCTTTGCCCTGGGCAGAACAATGGAGTAATAAAGCAGTGGTCTGAGGGAGCAATGGCTCAGACAGAGCTGACTTCAAGGGGAACATGGATTATGTGCAAGGGGTAAGTAAATCAGCCTTTGCTAAGTCTCCTCTACTACCAGCAGCACACTATCTGAAATGCCATGGATTCCTCCTAAGTGTCTTTTCCTAGGCTTCCCAGTTGGGCAGGAGGTTGTAGGATAAAAACCACCTACGAAGGCTAGGACAGACTACAGGGATGATGACTGTGTAAATGACTGAACATGGCCGATATGTGGGCATCAGGAGGGCTAGAAAGTGGGCTCCCAGAACTGTCATCACAGTGGAGATTTGCTCTATGGTCTTTGTTGCTCCCAAGATTATGAGTACAAACTGATTCTGAAGTAGTCTTCACAAAAACCATATGGCAAGAGGGAGAGAGTATAATGTTGGAGATACTCCAATGACACCATGACACTCAACATCACTGGCCTGACCCTGACACATACCCTGTCCTGGCAGCATAAAACTCCAACAGAATAGGAAAACAGTGTGTGTTATGTAAAATACCAACTTTCTTGTGTCCAAGATCACCCCAATGAATTTCTCAATATTAGCATCTCCTACAAGCAAAGACTAGTTTTTTTAACGTGTTCTTTTTCTTCACATGTTAAAAAAATTTAAAAAGCAAAGGGGGAATAAAATCTGATTCAGTAAGTAATGTATGCATTAAATAAAACTGGTGTTGAAAAATAAACATAATCATCTTCTATTTAGCCATGATTCTTCTTTATTTGGCTGCTAAATATAGGGGCATGTTAGTATTGCTGTCAGCTTAAGAGAAGGCATTAAAGGCTCTAACAGTGGTACAAGGGGCTATAGGTAAATGTCTCCTGTGCTGGGTGTTATTAGAGTACCTAGATGTTAAATGCTTGCAAGAAAGGTTTGTTTTTTTGTTTACTGTTTTTTGTTTTCTTTTTTTTTTTTTTGTTCTATTGCTGCACTGCTAAAGGGATCCCTCATACAGGGGGAAAAAAAATTAAATCTAGCAAATTAGCACCAGCATTCCAAAAACTTCAGCGCAGCCTGGGTTGTGTTGCTTCTGCTCCAACTTCACTGCTGGGAAATAAGAGAAAGTAGTTGTCAGGTGATGGAGATAAGTAAATTTTTTTAAAAATACACCCCCAAATTCATGTTAACATTTGGGCATAACATCTCATATTAAAAATAGCTTTATAGTAAAAAAGAAATTTTACTGTTTTTCCCTTAGTAACTATTTTCTTATTACATAATTAAGACACGCAGCTTAGCTTCACATCAGACTCTGGTCTCCTGAGAACTCAACAAAGCAGTTCTGGTCTACTGCAAAGGGTTACGATGGCCTCGAAGGGCCCGTTCAGCCTTAAGGAACAGCACTGCTAGAGCCCATCAACATTCCCTCATCTTTCAATCACTTGGCCGTTGCCTTCCCTATCTTTTAGCATTGACTGCATCATTCCCTAAAATGTAAAGTCTAAAAGAAAGAGGTAAAGTGAACTGGGATTGAATTCATTTCCAGCTTTTGTAAAATGGAACATTACAAAGACGGAGACAGCAAATGAACCTCTTGCCTTTTTTTCACATATTGATTCGATTGGCTTTATAATGTAGTTACGTAGGAGGGCAGTGATTCTAATAATTGATTTATCCATCCAATCTCTATGTGTTTCTATTTGATAAGGTTTGACTGTCTGGAACAGATAAGATAAACATAGGCTAAGTAGCTATGGGTGTAGCAGATCATAGAATTCAAGGCAAAACGTTTAACAGAAAGCAACAGAGATGAGGCCCAAAGAGAAATTTAGTTCTAAAATGATACTCTGATAGAATGTAATAGAATGACACCAGTGAAAAGAAATTATCTTGACTTTATAAATATTTGCAGGTGCCAACTCATGGCCGCCAATGGAGCATTCCAGACTGGCTTGTGGACAATAAGAGGTCAGTGGCTCTTCTGTAGGTGTCTCTCCCTGCTTTGCCTTGGCCTGGATCATAGTGTGAAGATGCAGAGAGCCATGGCTCAGAGCTGTTCTCAAGAGGAACATAGGCTATATGCAAGAGTACGTAAAGCAGACAGGAAACCTGGTACGGCCTGGCCAAGTGGCTAAGTAGGACTGTGATATATGGATACATTCTGCATCAGGTATGGAAAAACTGCATTTGTTAAACTAGAAGGAGCAGTTAGAGAAAGACCTACTAAAACAAGGGGGTAGCTCCATTACTGCACTGATCTGGCCAAAGAAATCAACAGTCATGATATAAAGGGAGATGTAGATTTCATCATCTGGAATTCTCTGAAGATTTAGAATGAAAGGATGAAATAACTACATTATATCTCCTCCTTTTTTTTATGACAAATAAAAACTATGATTTATTTAGATTTTCCTGAAATTAGCAACATTTTCTAGCTCATTTACAAGAGATTTGAAGAAATCATCGTTATTTGGCTAACAGTTATTAAGTGGTATGCATTTCATATGCTAAATATTTTACATGCATTAATGTAGAATCTTCACCATAATCCTTCTATCTCATTTTAGAGAGAATAAAATTGAGGCTTAAAAAGATTACATATCATGCTCAAGGCCACAGTATTTGCAATTAAATGCTTCTTTTTCAATGCTTTCTATTTCTTTTTGTTGTTTCTGTAGTCATGAGTTTGTCTTCGTCATATATCTTATCTAGCTTGTGACCAGAAGACTTTAAACAAAAGATATGTGAGGAAATACATACTTGCAGGCAGGTTTATAATAGTAAATAAAATATTGGACTAAATACCCTCTAGATTCCCTTTCAAATGTTAAGATTTTATAATTAAATGAACAGTTAAATCAGATTGAAGAGGGATAGTTCATCCTTTGACACCATGCCAGCAAACTCACCACTATTTCTCAGCCTTCCTGAATATACACTGGCAGATGAAAGCAATATCTGTCAAGAAACACACATACACATGCACATGCAAGCACACACAGTAACATGTGGCAGCACCACTCAGCAACTGGTTTGAAATGATGCATTATCATGTGGCAGGTAGAGTCATGATTATAGATACTTGGTGAAGTTTTTACATTTCTTTGGAAATCTCAATACATTAATAAGTAAAGAGCTGATCAACTTGAGAAAAACAAAGGTTGACATTTAAGGAAGATGAAAATCATTAATAAAATAAATAAAAATTTTGTCAGACTAGCACCCTGGCAGTTAAGGCTCAGTATTTTATCATATTACCAGTTGAACAACACACTTATTTTGGCTATAAGAAAACATGGTAAAGATAAGAAAAAAAAAACTATGACATTTTAAGAAATCCTAATTTTGAAGGGAGTCAAATTTCAGAAATACATTTATTTAGAGGTTACTCTGAGTAATGAGTAATACAGTGTTGTGAAACTTCAAACCAATGTTATAGAAAGCATATTTATTGAAGAATACACTATGTATACTGGATTTTCATTCCCTTTCAATACAAAACCATTTACACATACTCATCACTGCCAAATGAAAGCAAAAGGGTCTACATATGTGTTCTTGTAATATGAAACAAGATTTCAAGTATGCAGATCTAAAAATAATATCCAGAAGATGTAAATTGTAATATTATTAATTGCTACATATTCATTTTTTATGAAATATTTTAAATGTATTTCAAACATTTTTATAACCACTAACTTTGGTCTAAAAACACAAGATCTAGTATCAGGATTTATTATCCATGAGCCAGAAGCTATAAAGTTCAGTAATTAAGGTCCTGTAAAGGTAGCCTGATAGAGAATGCAGGTAAAATGGACTCTAGTGAGCACATTGAATCTGAGGTCAAAGACAGTTAAAACGGGATGACCTGAGCTTCAGACAGTTATTAACCTGGATCTTATTGTATGTTTTTATCTTGAAAAACTAGCACACAGAAGAATGTAAATCCTCCCATTTTCTGACTGTTGCTCAGCTCTACCATGACCCACCACCATACAAAAGCCACGTTAATCTATTGAGATGACTTAGAAGGAGGGACCCCAAAATTGTTAAGCCCCCACCTCTCCTATAGTAGATTCAACTGAGTCCTTAGAAAAGAAAAATAAGCCGAGCTTTTTTTTTTTTTTTTAATTGGCTGCTTCAGAGGAAGAGTCTTAGATTTCAGTTATGCCCTTGTCAACCAAGTACATGAGGGCTGTCTCGAAAAAAATCCAGCCACAAAGGCCTCTATTTTTCATATTACATGGCCAGATACTCTCTGGACAGCCCTCGTATGAACAAATACGAATTAAAAATAAGAGCCTTAATTGTCCTGCTGAAAATAAGGGAAGATATTTCCCACTCTCCTTTTTTAGAGCATCTACATTAGAAAACTTGTCATGGTATGTACATTGGACTTTCTTTGAAATGTATATATAAAGTCCTTTAGAAAACTAGACAGGTATTTTGTCAGTTTGGGGGAAAGTCTTTCTCAGGGATTCGAGAACTAAGTAAACATCCAAGTAAGATAGCATGGCTATCGCCTAGTTTCTGTGGGAGGGTAAGAGCCTAACTTTAGCTGATACCTGACTTCAAGTTGTAAAACTACCTCCTGTCATAAAGATATGAGAAGTTTATTTTTTCCTTTGTGTAAAGCCAACTAACTGATACAGGTGGTCACCCCCGTTACCAAATGATTTTGAATAAACTATGGGTAATAAATGGTACTTCCAATCCACTTGCCTGAGGTTGAATTTAATTATTATTTATCTTGCAAACACATATTATATGGATAGTATCTGCTTGGTCACCCAAGGGTAAGATTTCTTCCTTACAAAAAACAAAAACTCAATCTGAGATGTATCAAAGCTTGAGTTTGATAAATAATATTTATGGGAAATTGCCTGAAGGGAATAAAGTGAGCCTATTATTCTTGATAATTTCATTTTTACCCTTGAATCAAACCAGAAAATGAGAGTGCCTTCTACGGACAAGTCACTTATTTTCTCTTGTGTATGTTCTCATCTGGAGAATAAAGATAGAGGAATGAGACGCTTGTCCCATAAAATTAGAACTTTAGACATCAATAGAGGTTTTGGAATTCAAAATAAAATAAACACAAAACGGCTTATATACACCAAGCAATAAACCAGTCCTAGTCAGCTTGCTAGTGGAACTGTCATCTTGTCAACCCTTAAATTTTTACAAAAATCTGTAAAGAGTAGGAGTAAGAAAACAGGAGGAGAATTTGCCAGGTATGCGCTTTATGGGCAGCTAGTGAATGATTAGCTTTTAAGTTGTGTTAATAAAAAGTAGATCTGAAAGGTCAAAATCAAATGCATCTTATCATGGTTTTAGAAATCAATTGGCCCTCAAGCTAAAAATAAAATAGGCCTAGCACCACATGTAGCAGGTGATGTAAAGAGTGGCAGGTCTGTTTGTATCTCATTATGACTTTCATAATTAAACCTGTAGAAAGAGGAAACAGTTATAGAGTGATTGTGCATCAAAGAGTTGCTGAATTCACAAGACATGATGACAACAATCAGAAATAATTATTGTTACTGGAATTTAACTTCTTCTAAGTAACTCTACTCAGAACTCATTTTCTCAGGCAGGGAGTTTGATCGAAATTAGATGGTGCTACATATATACTTTCTTGGGAATAACTACATTGGTGTGAACAATTAACATCTATAAAAATGAATTTCTTTGAAAACTGATCAGCCAACTGAAGGATCTGATCTGCTTGCATGAGTATTCACCAACGGCCAAGTATTAATGCAAGTAAACTGCAATATAAAATGCTAAATAAAACATCCTTTGAAATGTACTAGGTCTCAGACTACACAGCACCAAATGCTATGCCCAACCCTATTGCCTATTTTCCAAACCTTGAGTGGAATGTAATGAAAACACAAGCAAATTAGGTTTTACTAAAGAAGTTATAGTGAATCTCAACATAGAACAAATCTCTCAAAGTTAACATGTTACAGGTTAAAGCACTTGTTAAACCTTTATGACATTAGACAGGAATATGTGACCCAATTTTTTTTTTTTTTTTGCTTTTTGGTATGTGGGTAGCTCCCTGGCTGGGAATCGAACCCAGGCCGCAGCGCTGACAGCACCAGCGCCGAAGCCTTAAGCCACTACACCATTAGGGAACTCCCCCAAATTTTTATTAATTCAAAGCACTCCCTGAAACTAAATTTATTATGATTCTACTGCTTTTATTTTCCAATTTTTGTTTCCAAGATTGGTAACTGATTTGACTGGGTTTCCTGGACAGTCAATGAAGAAGCTAGAATTTGAAGATCTCAACTCTTATTGCAAATTGGAATCATTTGGGGAGATTTTAAAACAGCATGTCGTTCCCCACCTCCAGAGGTTCCTGATTTAATTTGCCTGAAGTGGAACCCTGCTCCTGGAGCTCTTAAAAAAAAATCCTGGAGAGTCAGTTCCTCCAGAGTTGAGAACCACTGAACAAGATGGTAAGTGGAAATGTTTTGAGTTAGTTCCTTTAAGTGTACTGCATAAAGTATGTGACTTATAAAAACAATGAATAAATCAAATCACATAAATCTGTTTTTAAATAAATTACCAAGCAAATTTTTAAAACTATCTACAATAGCAAAATTGAATGTAAGAAATGGAAGTCTGGTAGTAAGAAAGACAGACTGTTGTCTTTAGAAAATGACGGAAAAAATAAGAGACAAATTCTGAGATCCAATCAAGGGTTCTTCCATAATCATTTTTTTGCACTGGGATAGTAACTGGAATGTTTTATTCCTTACGCCAAAAAGTCATAAGACCAGAATTGCTACATAAAAATAGATAGTTTTTCTTCATTGTTGCTTTACGTGTGAATAAATAACAAAAAGAAGGTTTGGGGAAAACATATAGGTGAATATCACAGTTTGACCACATATCGTAAGAAATTGTAAAATTTGTTATATTGTTCCAAAACATGCCAATGTTATTAAGAGGTAAAACACAGCACACTAGAAGCAGAAGATGTCCTTTTGCTTAATTATTTACATTTGAAAAATAGTAACAGCAACTTGTTGACTCTCACAATTGCTAAACTTCAAACTTTAGTTCTTTTATGGCATTTTTCATTTATTCCAAACACGAGGTTGAAATCTTTCTTTTTTTTCCTTTTTTTTTTTTTTGGCAATATGATTCACTAGCTTAATTTTGTTTGTCTCTAAGGTTATAATTGGTGCAAAAAAATGCAACTATGACAATGCTACATCTATCCTGTTCTTTTTGCAACACAGTCTTTCAGCATTACCTAACATTCAAAAGTTCTTAATTCAGTATTTATTATCTGAACTGGAAGTTTTTGTTATTTTAATAATCAAATGATATTCTATTATTGTGTAGAAACATTGATAACCCTATAATCCTATTTTTAAAAAATTGGACATCTGGTCAAGGATATAAATCCATACCTATTCTTAATGTACCTTTTATATCTGAATGACTAATGTTATAGCAGAGAGGCATATTGGTCTTGTATGATAAAGGTTTTAAAATTCATAGAAATAAGAATGTCAGTTTATGAGAAGTGGATGATATGCCCTAATTTGTAGAAAAGATATTTTGGAAAAAATATTCATATTTTATTTGAAATTTTATTATTCCTACTTCTTTTGTAGTGTTTTTTTTTCCCCCTAAATGTGGAGGTTCCAAAATTGTGCATGCCTCACTTATGAGTGTATCTGAAATGAATGAGTCAGCATACTTACCTTTCTTAAAGGCAAGTCTATTACAAAAATCACTTTTTTAATACTTACCACTTTGCCAGAGAGAATGCAGAAGAACAAAACATTGCTCAATTCTTGCTTTTGATTAGTGCAAAATTAAAAGTTTCTTCATAGACTGTTTCTTCTATCTTAATGGTATAGTATTAATATTTATAAAATTAGAGAGTTCTTAGGTTTTTGTCTTTTGTTTTTTGTCTATCACCACAAAATGTGAAAGTGGCTAAACATTTGCATAAATTTTTTTAGTTTTATTCTTTGAGATTATTTTATTCATTGTTTGTCATTGGTTTTATATGTACAAGAGGACATAATGCTTAGACATTTACAGACCTTCTATAGTGATAACCCCAACAGGCCTATCTCCCATCTGATACCTTACATAGTTGTTACAACACCATTGCCTATAATCGCTGTGCTGCACGCTACGTCCCGTGATTATATATTAATATATATTTTGAAGTAATAGTTGACATTTCACATTCTTTTATATTATTTTCATGTGTGTAACACAGTGGGTAGGCATCTATATAATTTATAAAGTGCTCCCTACAGTGGGTGCAGTGCCCACAAGATGCTGTTTATAGCTTTTTTGACATTATTACCTATGCTACTCATACTGTACCTCAGTTTGCATGAAATTTAGAGGCTAGTTTGAGCTGGATACTTGCACCTGTATGCTACTTGCCACATGAAAATTTCACTTGGGGGTCGAGAAACTGAGATACCATGAGATACTGAGACTCTGACTCAGAAGACATGCCGTATTACGGGACACCCACTGGCCCTCTAGATAAAGAAAACAACAGTGGTTTTACAGTAAGGCCAAAGAGGAAATCACAAAGACAAACAGGATAGAAGGAGTTATGATCAAGGAGCTACACACATGGGAACTTTCAGTATGATCTTCCACATTGGGAAAGAGCAAAAATTTACTTATGTAACTGTCAGATTCTTTAGAACAATACAGATTTAATTATTTCTTTAAAAAACAAAACACAATCTTATTGATTTTTTTTTAAATGAGATTGATTTATTTCCCCAACCTACTATTACATGGATAACTAGATCTCCAATTGTATCTTAGATTTACCTCTTTGGAATCAAGAGTTTCATGTTCTGGAATAGCCACCATTGGATGACTCAGCTTCACAGAAAAGATGCCCAGGATGTGATGAAGGGTTGAAGTGAGAAGAAATAAATGTTTACATTTATTTTATTAAATCTATTTCATTTCATTTAAATAGTTAAACAATGATATAAGTATACTATTGCTGATCATAGTATATTCTACCAAGTGTAAACATTAAAATTTAATTGTTATTAAAAACAAAGGAAGATATTCTTAATGTAGAAAAAAATTTTGGCAAATGGTAAATACTTTAGCATAGGACCACATCTAATTTATTTTTCTGTCCCACATAAACTCCAATAGTGCTTGGCATATAGCATTGATGGCTATTAAAATTTATTGAATGAATAAATTATTAAAAGGCATTGATACACATCATAAAGAAGAAACAAAATTATATTTATGCTTCAACTCTCACAATAGGCCTCACATTGAAAAGTCCCCAAAAGAGAGAGATAAATCATGCTCAGACCCACAGTTAATGCAGATGTATCCATAGATGGTAAATGCTTACTTGTAAAGCATCTGTGTAAAGCATTGTACATTACTGTAAACATTAATAATCTCAATGCATTGAAACTTCATAAACATTATAATCTTACCAGACAATATTACTATAATGAAGTTTACAACATAGTGATACTTTAACAAAAGGGAGTTCCATAGCTTATATAATAATTTAACTATTACATGGGTCTTCTAAGCTCTATACATGCACTTAAATCTGTTAAGATACAAGAAAGTCATAGATATACAAGCAAGAGACTGACAGAATGAGGGACACACACACACACAAAGAGTAGTGTAGAGCAATCATTTGTAATAAATCTATCTATTCCTTTTTTTTCATCATCTCCCCACTCCAACTTGAGGATAATCACAATACCTGATTTGACATGAATAGTTTGTTTCTGCTATTGTCCTGAACAAATCAGGGCTATAAAAATGGTTGGCTCCCTTTTACTCTTAATAAGGTCTTGATTTGATCAATAAATCATGTTACAGTGACTAGCTCCTAATTTTTCAGGGCAATTCAGAGGATCCCAGAAATTTAGCCTTGGCCCCACAGAGATGCCAACACTGGCTGCTGGGGAGGCCAAGGAGGTCCTGCCTTACAAAATTTTCTTAGACTTCCCTCTGTTCTGGCAGATTTTCAAGAATGAAGCCTACTTTTATTTAAAGCTATAGCTTCACTAAATCACAGCCATTACACTCTGTTCTCAACTATGAAATCCTCTGGGTATCATAACACCAGGACTCCTTCGAGCTGCCTAAGATGATTGCTTTAAATAGAAGCATGATCTGGCTCCTTAGCCAACAAGAGACCTAAATAGCATTCTAGAAATCAGCTGAAAGCACCAATTTCCTCCTGTTCATCAGGGTCCCCTGAGATCCAAAGCCTGGCTTAGGATCAAACCCTATGCATCACTTCAAACCGCAGGCCCAGGTAATTGGTCCTGGAGACAGCAGAATCTTTGGACTGAGAGGTAGGATAATTGTATGAATCATCAGAGTTCAACAAAGTCAAATTTCCATTCTTCTAGTTTCCGAAGATAGAATAGGATAAATATTCTAAAATGTGAAGACTTATGAGCACGCCAAATAAAATGTTTACTGAGACTGGAAAAGGAATTGAGTAATGATATGATACCCACTTGTACATTACATTCCTTCTTTTCAATATAGGTATTTGTTAATTTGAATCTATTTCATTTTGATCTTGAATATCAAAAACTATGTGTTAATTATCCTAATCAACAAAAAAGAACAGAAAATGACTGATCCTAATTAACTGATAATCTTCAAACCATTTATATTTGGCTTTGGAATGTTTTTTTCTTCTTAAGACCTTTTGTCCCAATAAGTTTGTCTTTAATTATCCTCAAGCTGACCAAAAACACTAAATCAGATGTTGTTAATGGATTTAGTCATAATCATTTATTACATACTCACATGATAAATTCCTTATACGTATTTGTTTATTTAGCTTTCACCACAACCTAGTGAGGTGAACACCAATTTTACTCAATTTCACAGATGAAGATGCTAAAATTGAGAGGCAGAATAACTTATTCAAGGTCCAGACAGCACCATGGCAGCACCATGACTGGAATCCAGGTGATAGTCTCCAGAAACTGCTTTCAAAGCAAGTGTGAAGTGGTAGCACGTCACTGAGACGATACTCAGGAGAGGGGAGAATAGGAGACAGGGGAAGGGAGTGGTGTGTGCTGTTTTGCAAAAGGAAAAGCCACATACTAAAGACAAGAGTGTCCCTTTCAGAGATCAGAAGCAGTTCAGGAGTGGCTGGTCTAGCTATGAAAGGCCATGCAAGAGACACAATAGGTTTAAATTAAAGCACTGTCTTAGAGAATACAATAGACTCAAGTTTTTCTGAGTGACTCTATCCCTAGAATGAGTGAAGAAATATCAGGCAGACACATTGATATTTTGTTAATGAGGGAAGAGTTGGGGAATGTTGGAGAGAAATAATGTTGAATGTTGATATCTGCGCTGAATGCAGGGATTTTTTAACGGGGGTAGGCTAGAGATGTTAAGTGGGGAGAAAAATAAAACATATTGTGAAAATCCTATTATAGTAAGAACAGAAATGATGAACTTAAAAATTAAAATAAATTCTATATAGATGATTAACTTGCTATCTACAGAGAGAACATAGATAAATACTGAAGGACAAAAAAAGTCCTCCAAGCCTGTTTACTCAATGGTAAGTGTTTTGGAGAACAATGACTAGTTTGTATCTAAAAAAATAAAATAAAAAATTATTAATTTTATCATGAGATGATTATTCAACATAGAGAGATTGATGAAAGGGAAAGCTCAGATGAAATGAGACTAAACATACCATTATCTTCAATGGAGACTCCAGTTTCAGGTTCTGTGTAACAGGCTAGTAAGACCTTCACTACACATTATCACAGAATCACCAAGTGGTATTTGAATAAAATGTTCAGTTGGTTTTTCTTATACTCTTGTCACAGCTGCCACCACACTGGTATAAAGCCCTGTGAAGTGTTTGTTACCAGTGCAGGGCTTTCTCGCCAATATCACTGCTTCTTCAGACGTAATACAAACGTATTTACCAAAGACATATCAAATTCCCTCCAACCGACTAGAAAAATGAGAATCCTACAACTAGAAAAAGAAAGAACACTGCCACTAGAACCGAGGCTGGAGAATTACCATGCAGGGACTTTGCATACATCAACCCCATTTAAGAAGCAAAGGAGCAAGCCTTGAAAATGCCTATTAAGTGAATGAAAACTGTTAAACATGCAAAAAGGCTGAAAATATGCAAAATGTTAAATCGCTTGATGCTGTAATTTACCTGAGAAATAGAATGCAAAACTGTAGCTTTTGTGACACATCTCTCTCTCCCTGCACCACAATGAAGTGGGTTTTCTTTTCTGCCAGAAATGTGAAGCTGAGAAAGTAGTGCTAGAAATGTCAGCATTTTGAAATTGCCAAGGATGCTACACATATTTAGAATTTACTTTTTTGGATTTTTTTTTTTTTCTGAACCAGATCCTCTTGTAAATCTACTTCACTCCATTTGCCTACATAAGCTATACCTTTTCTACTTTGGTCTCCCCACTTAGATTTGTGAACTACTCAAGCTAGAGTGAAACCTTCTTAAGATCATCTCTCAAAAGAGACTGACACATTACCACAGGAATACCTATATAAAATACTGTGTTTTATAATATAAGGTTGTCATGGGACTGTGAGCCATGACAGCAGGTCCTGTGGATTATATGTTACTCATCTTTAGTCTTCTGCACCTGGCATGGGGCCCCCCAAGCACAGAATAGACACTAAGTGAGTACTGAATGAATACATTAATGAAAGAAAGAATGAATAAAGTGGTTAGAAAAAACAAAGAGGGTTTTCTGACCTGCAGAATTAAAGCAGTCTGCATTAGTGAAGAATTAGGAAGTGTTGACTACATTCCTAAAAGTCTCCATGTTTATATGAAACTTTGTAAACTGGAGACCTTCGAACAAGGCCTGTCACACGTGTGTTCTCTTTGACCCCCACAGTTCTGCTCTATAAAAATTTGAATTTCATTCTCAATGTTTGGGTTCACAGATTCTATGTGCAATTTTGTGTTTCTTTCTCTCGAACTGCTCAAAAGTCTTGCCACGCTAGTCCTGGCAACACCTGATCTGTGTAGCAACCTGCCTCTTTTAGATGAAGTTAATGGCCTCCATTGTCAACACAGCCCCACCATGCCTTCTAAAAGGAGGCCAAGTGTCAGAGGTGACCTGTTACCATGCTTATACATACTCATAAATATCTGACTTACACCACTCATTTAAATGATCTGGCCAAACAGAGTTTTTCATCCCCAGGGCATAGGAAGGACACAGGGAGTCTTCTGAATTTTAGATTCTGACACAATAGGTCTGGGGAGGGGCCTGAGAACCTATATTTATAAGGGGCTGTCAATTGATGCTCTTGTACTATAGACCATAACCAGTGCTCTCGTCTAAACTGAGGCAACTGACATTTTTCAAATATTCATGAATTCACAAGTGAAATTAATGATATCCAAAAATCAATTAAGTTGTACTGCAGTTGTATAATTAAATAATTTAGCATAGATCTTTTGTATTAAGTGCCTGCAAGTGTCCCAGGCACTTTGGTAGATGTGAGAGATGTAACAGTGAAGAGACATCTTCCCTGTCCTTGGAGACCAGCATAGTAGGAAAGAGATAGTAATAGTATAATCAGGAATATCAAGCAACAACACAAAATAATGTGTTCTGAATAAAAGTTCAGAGTGCTATGTTCGTAACAGATAAATCTGACCTACTCTGGAAGGATGAGCGAATCTCTTCCCCAGAGGCTGAAGATAAATCTCCCACAGTGATAAGGGGCCTGGAGAGTACATATGAAGTTAGTAGCTGAAAAGAAATTACAGCTAGGCTGAGTGGAAGACAGGGAGAGAATCTGGGGGGAATGGGCAAACTGAGTGTGAGAATGTCAGGAACTGAGGCTGGAGAATTACCATAGAGGTATTTTGCCTACATCAATTCCACTTAGGAAGCAAAGGAGTAAGCCTTGAATATGCTTGTAAGTGAATGAAGGCTATTAAATGAGTTTCTCTCATTTTCCTGAAAGATCGCAAGCTGCTGGGGGTTAGGGCCCATCATATCCTAGTAGTTGTGCACCCAGCATGAGTTAATTGACCTCATTGCTGAAGATTCTACGTCTTGGGACAAAAGGGGAGCAGTGCTCTGCGATTTTCCTTACTGAGGTCAGTTCATGATGTGTGCTGTGAGGAAAAAGCTGATTTTAATGATAGTCAGAAACATGCTACTCCTATCCGTATGTCTTACAAAGATTGCATCTGCATTAGCCTAAAATATTTTTTAAAAATTACAGAATATCAGTAGCTTAAATATTTAGTTAGAATTTAAATATGCAGCATCTATTTTTGGCGATGCCCACAGGTTTGTTTATACTACTAACTCCCTATGTGACCTGAGAAAATTCACTTTGTCTCTGGGCTTCATTTTCCTCATCTTTAAAATCTGGACCCTAACTAGATGAGTGCCAGTTCCTCTTCCACTCGATAATTTAATGAATCTATGATGCTTAAGCAAAAATTTGTTGATTGATACATAACACTGTCCTAGAAAAAAAGTCCTTCCTTTTTAGTCTCTTGCTTTGAGCCACACCTCAGGCAGAAATGGTACCTACAGCAAGGTAGATGAAGTCTCCATAGAATCTTCACCGGGATCCTTATATCAGTTCTCAGCAGTGGCACTTGCTCTTGTATGAATTTTTATAAAGATGATTAAGTTTCACAACATTACTTTGTGTATTTGCTGAGTATTATCATATACTTAATTGGAATTTGATACATGCTAATCATTTTAGAAACGCACAGAAAACCCACTGTTAACTGCTGGTCATTAACACCATTACATTGGAATCTAAATGCCAATAAGTCAAATACCCGTATAATAACAGTAAGAAAACAAGAACTTTCTGCTCTGATCTTTATAAAAGGTCTTTTTGAGACATGGCTAAAAATTCCCAGATGATCCTATTTTATTCTTGGCTTTTCCTCTTTCATCCTGGGAGGCACAGACCTGGGACATGTTAGAATTCAATCCTCCAAAGACCACTGTAAAATGAAGCTATTTTTTCCCATCCTCTATGTGTTCAGCCTGTTTTGAAAACAAATATCACATCCTTGTGTTTACTCACATTTTTCATCTAGAGTTGCTTCTTTCTCAACCAGAAAACCTCTTTCCCAAGGGGATTAACTACACCATTCACTTTTTTCATCACACAGCTCCAGGTGGTAATGAAAACGGAGCAGAATCTATATTCCAACAGCAATTTAGACCTCAAAATTAATTCTGAAAACTGAAAGTGGAATTGACAAGGAAGCCTGTCTGCTGTTTTCTTTCTCTCTTCTATCCTATAAAAACACAATTAGCTGCTTTGCTGTCCTGAGTCTAAAATCTCTGCTTTGGAGAATCTGTCTGTTTTTTATTCCCTCCTATGTTCCTACTAGAAACACATCCTAACAGGCACGGTACTTCTTTATTCAAAGAGACAAAAACATCATTTTCCATTTTTTCAACATCACACTAACTCTAGTACAATCATAAACCAAATGTCTCTTTCTTCACAAAAGACAGTGTTGGTAGAACTGTTTTCTCCCCATTCTTTCTCTTCTATAGGAGGTACTAGCCATCTTATTCCAGTGAGACATATAATGAAAAATAAATATTCTGTATTAAGACTCTCAATCTCATAAACGTTTTTCAATTTCTACCCTGTCTTAGTCCTATCACAACTGTTCCATAATAATTTGCAAAGTTATCCCACATTGCAAGAAACCTATCCCAGAACCAAGGAATGTGTTAACAGATGTCTAATGATGAATCACAAAAATTTGGAACAGTGTGTCTTAAGAGGAGGAACAGGCATCATTGTAATAAGGTCCATCCATTCTCCCCATCTCCAGAGAACCCCTATCAACCCCACTCTGTTTTCTCCTAACATTATACTCCCAGCAGCACCTTTGAGAATGATTGGGGGAAAGGTATTGAAGAGAAAGAGGAGGTGTGAATGGTCGGTAGCAGATGAGCTAAGGCTTGCACATCCACAGGTGACAGGCCTTGTTTTTTTAATCCCACATTTCCCTATGTGTTGTTTCAAACTACAAAGCAGGAATGATGTGAATACTTCCTAATTCTCTTACCATATCTGTTATACATCTTTAAACTGTCAGTACACTCCCTGTTCCTGGTAGCTCACCTGCTTTGCCCCAACTACATTGTCTTTCTAGGCACTGAAACTTGGTGTTAGACTGCAGCCATTCCTGAGGGAATCTGACATCCTTGCTGTCCTGAGTCCTCTCTGGAGAATCTGTTTTTATTTTTTGTTCCCTGCTATCTTCTTACTAGAAACACATCCTAACAGCCATGATATTTCTTTCTGCAAACTTCAGACCATAAAATAGGAAGGGTATTCATGACTTGCTAGAAAGCCATAGAAAGGCCCTGTGTTTTGGTACCAGGGATATACAGGGAGGAACTGAATTGTCCAGCTGCAGAGCAAGGGCTGGAGGGGCAGCTTTCTCCCACACAGAAGGGCTGGCAGAGACCATTGCTTCTTTGTTGAGCCCTTGCCCCACCCAGACTGCAACTTCAGGTGACCACCATATCTGAGTCTCTATCAACCTGGCTAACACTATTTGACCCACTCTGGTAATGCCCTGAGACCTTGCCCCACCCAACTTGTGGGCACACCCAAGTCACTTTTAGTGGCTTTTCTATACCCACAGCCTGTCTTTAAGAAAGGCCCATGCTGTGGACTTGTTTAAATTTCCTCAAAGGTTCACCAACCCCAACCAAGCAGCATTTGGCCTTGGCATGCCATGCCCTATACCTCTTGCTAAGCAGCTCCAAGCCTGGCACTAGTGGCAACCGGCCTTGGTTAAAAGCTTAGCCTCTCCCAGGTACCTGCAAGCCCAGTGTAGGGGGAAGACATTTGCAGATTGTTCTGTGGTTCATACCAAGTGATCCCACGCAAGGCATAGGTGGAGGCTGAACGTGGTTTGTGACTGGGCCCCTCCCAGAAGAACCCAGGGCCAGCATACCTGGTAGCCAGCTTCGGACAATGCCAGCACACCACCAGGCCACCTCTACAGATGACACACCGAAGGGCAGACTGGGCAAGCACCAGAGCCCTGCTAAATGAATCCTGTTCAGTAGGGTCAGGCCTTGCACAGCTTCTCTACTGTAGTTGGGGCCAGTCCTCACAGGCAATCAGCCTGAGGGTAAATTCCTACCATTAAAGTGCAAACAGCAACCAAAGCTTAACTACAATAGGAGAGCACATACAACCCACACCAGAAACACATCGGGGGCACCCAGCTCAGGTGACTGACCAGAGAGACACTGACTACGACTACCTAAGTCCACTCTGCCAAAACCAAGAGGCATAGCAGCTCTATCAAATACATAGAAACAAAAACACAGGAAGGCAGCCAAAATGGAGAGACAAATGTGTCCCAAATGGAAGAACAGAACAAAGCTCCAGAAAAAGAACTGAAAATGGAGAAAAGCAATCTGCAAGATGCAGAGTTCAAAACAGTGGTTATAAGGATGCTTAACAATCTCAGTGAGAACTTCAGCAAAGAGATAGGAAACATAAAAGTGGAGCAAGAATACAATAAATAAAATATGGAATACATTAGAGAAAAAGAAACAATAGATTAGATGAAGCAGAGGACTGAGTTAGAGATTTGGAAAATAAGGTAGCAGAAAACAGCCAATCGAAACAATAAAAAGAAAAAAAAAATACAAAGAATGAGGATAATTTAAGGGGCTTCCGGGACAACATTAAGCATTGCAACATTCACATCATAGAGGTACCAGAAGGAGAAGAAAGAGAACTAGAAATCGAATACCAGTCTGAAGAAATAATGATAGAATATTTACATAACCTGGTGAAGAAAATAAACATACAAGCCAAGCCAGGATGTGCAGAGAATTTCCAAGAAGGTGAACCCAAAGAGACCCACACAAAACACATCATAATTAAAATACCAAAGATTAAAGACAAGGAGAGAATCTTAAAAGCAGCAAAAGAAAAGCAGTCAGCTGATTTCACAATAAAAACTTTTCAGGCTTGAAATAATTAACACAAATTATTCAAAGTGATGCAAAGCAAGGAATTACAACCAAGATTATTCTACCCAACCAAGGTTATTCTATCATTTAGAATGGAAGGACAGCTAAAGAGCTACCCAGACAAGAAAAAGCTAAACAAGTTCACCACCAAACCAGTATTACAAGAAATGTTAACAGGACTTTTTTAAGAAAAAAAAAAAATTGAAAATATAAATAATATAATGGCAATAGGTACATATCTCTCAACGATTATTTTAAATGTAAATAGATTAAATGCTTCAATCAAAAGACACAGGGTGGCTGAATGGATTTAAAAAGATCCTATATATATGCTGCCTACACAAGAATTACTTTAGATTGAAAGACACACACAAACTGAAAATAAAGGGATGGAAAAAAAATATTTCATAAAAATGGAAATAAACAACCAAAAAAGCTGGGGTGGCAATACTTACACCAGATAAAATAGACTTTAAAGCAAAGGCTATACAAGACACAAAAAGGACCCAGTAATCCCACTTCTGAGAATGTATCTGAAAAAACTCAAAACACTACTTTGAAAGGACACGTGCATCCATAGGTTCATTGCAGCATTATTTGCAACAGCCAACCTATGGAGACAGCCTAGGTGTCCATCAATAGATAAGTGGATAAAGAAGAGGTGATACATATGTTGTTGGACAATTAATTTCACTAACTCTGCCTAGAAAAAAACATAAACACACGGTGGCAAGTTCACAAACTTAATTGTCAGATTTTGGGCCTGACAACAACTCTGATGGCCATTCCAGAAAGAGAGTTCCAAAATTGCTTTGAAGGATAGACAAGGTTCTGGTGTTGGTGCACAGCTTCCCAAGGGGAATACTTCAAAGGTGACCATAGTGATTTTCAGCAATGAGGTATGTAGCACTTTTTCTAGCCTGAGTTTGCAAAATTAATTTTCTGACCTCGCATACACAATGGAATACTACTAAACCCTAAAACAGAATGAAATCTCGCCATCTGCACATACATGGATGGACCTGGAGAGTATTGTGCTGAGTGGACTAAGTCAGACAAAAAAGACAAATGCCATATGAATTCATATATATGTAGACTCCAAAGTAACAAAACAGAACAAAAATAAACAAAACAAAAACAAAGTCATAGATACAGAGAACATTTTTATGGTTGTCAGTTAGGAAGGAGTTGGGGGGTAGGTGACAAAGGGAAAGGGATTAAGAAGTACAAATTGGTAGTCCCACAATTGTCATGGGGATGTAAAGCACAGCATAAGGAATATAGTCAATAATGTGGTAAAAACCATATATGGTGTCAGATGGGTACTAGATTTATTGGGTTAATCACTTTGTAAGTTATATAAATGTCTAATCACTGTGTTGTACACCTGAAATTTATTATAATATTGTATGTCAACTGTAATTGAAAAATTTAAAAATTATTTTAAAATTTTAAAAATAAACTGTTACAATGAAAACTTTCAGCTAGATGTCAACAAATGAGCTTAGGAATAGCTATATAAGAAATTGATTTTTCTCAGTTTCCTGGAAGAAATTTAAAAGTCAGCTGTTTGTGATTAAGTTAAGTACATTTTAAGAATGATGACTGGCAATTAGATCACCTGAAACATGCCTGGTTTGAAATGCCAGCCTGTCAAGGCCTCTATTGGGATGAAACGTTCTCTTTGCCCTCTAGTGGAGAACCTAACTAAATGAGATGGATACTTCCTTTCTCAGAACTATTGTCTTAAAATACCTGCTCACTGGCATTTGTTTTTTAATGTTAAAAGACTGATTCATTTGCATTTAGCCATTTTGAACAGAATGTTCTTTATGAACATATTATATGAATTCATCCAATTTGAAAACAATTTGGCATAGGTAAACAGTGCCCCTGTCGGGTTTCTTGAAAATATCTCTAAACATTAAAAACCAATTTTGAGTTTACAAAGCTTTTTCCCCTATTCCACTCACCTCAAAGTTTTTCTATTCTACAGCATCTAAATAGTTATCCAATTTCCAATGACTCCAAAGGTTGTTGGAAAGTTTAGAATGGAAAACAAGGCAGTTTATTCACACAGAAAGATTTCTGATTATGTAGACAGAACATCAACAGATATTATTAATGAGGAGGATAAAAGAAGGTTTTGCCTCCAAAATTCAAGACGACCTTTTTTCAGTAATTGCGGCTGCCTAAGTAAGTTTTGTCAGAGAATTAGATGAATTATGGTTCTCTTAGCCACTAACATTTTGGTACTGTAGCTGCCAAAATAAGTTTGGAGCCTGGGGATGAAACGTGAAAAACGTTGTGTTGTTCATGAGTAACCCAGCTCTGCCGATCAGTCACACTTTTGTGTGTGGCACTTTGCGTCTTTCGTCGTCAGTTTCCTCATCTGTAGACCTAAGAAAGTCGGATGGCCTCAGTGGTGAGTTCCAGTCCGAGGTACATAGGGCTGTTGCTTGACAGATAAAAGCCTCTAATTCCAGGGTGGTAGAGAAGGTGGTGATGCTATTTCATGAATTGATTATTTTGGTGGCGTGATACAAGTATCTTAAGGAAAATCAGTGAAGCACCCACCAGCTGGTAAGTTAGTTTTGTGCAATCTTATACAAATCACTTACACTTTCTGAGCCTCAGTTTTTCATATGTAAAATAAAGGAGATAAATCCTATTTTGTGATTATTTTGAAATTTAAACAAAACACTGTCTATTAAGTGACAATGTTTCCTCCTTTTCTCAATATTAATTTCTTTCATACATAATTTCAGTTATTAAAAAATTTAACCAATGTTGGAAATATGCCCATAATATGAAAATTTTAATTCATTTATTTGATTTCTGTAGATTGTCAGAATCAATTTGCTGAGTACCTATGCAATGATAACCCCACTTAAGATATTCTGAATAATGGTCAAAATATGAAGACTACAAATAGATTAAATTTGAAAATAAGTAGGAGAAAAAATGGAGAAAAAGAATATACAAGAGAAAAGTCAACTTTCTTATGGTGACCTATCCAAAAGATTTAAAGGAAGGATGCTCTCGACATAGGACACAGGCTAAAGACAGTTTACGGAGAGACCTGTCCCTCTTACCCAACCCTAGATTTAAGATTCTTTCTTTTCTTCTGTCTTCCTACTTCATTCATGTAGCACCATACCACCATGAAACCTCATCAGAGGTTCCAAAGTCTGTGCACCAACCCCCTAATACTCTATGATGTGAAAAACAAAGACAGTAAGGCCCAATTCCCCCAATAAGTTGACTTTTATAATTATTTCTTCCTCCTATTCCCTAAATTCTGTATTTCTCATTCATAATACATTATGCTAGGTAGGTTCCCTCGCTGATGTCTCACCCGTGGCTTATTGTGAAGTGGAGAGACCCTCAACACAGAAAGACAAATAATGGATGGAATTGGACTGAAACACCTTCATTTTGCTCACACTCCTCTCATTTTTTAAAATCACAGACAAGGTATATTTCCTCTTTGTTCTTAACCTACTATCTCAAGAATAGCTGCTTGGAAAAGAGATTAATGAAAACTCATCTGTAAATACTCTGTTAACCTATCATAAAGATAAAATACATTTCAAATAAAATGCTTCTTCTTTCTTAGCAAAAACATAATTCTAATATAAAGATTGGTTATATTCTAAAAGTGCCTTCAGAATAAAGGCACTTTAATTTCTTAAAAAGTAAATCATAAGAAAGCTGTGATATTTATTTTCAAAAACTAATGACTTAACAATTGAACTCATGCACTGGAGAAACAATATGTACTTTCTGACTCAGTAAGTACATACATACTGGATGTGTAAACACAGTCCAATTGTAAATGTTATAAGTACATAGGGACAATATTGATTAAGAACTCAACATTTTATGACTTACTCAAATTTAAAAAAGAAAATCCCGTGACCTAATTTAATTTATACTATTTAACAGTTTCTTTCTTTTTACTTACTAGGGGTTTTATGAGGAAAAAAAGATCTATTATAATCAAGCACTTAAAAACATGTCAGTATAAACAGTTTTCCTTTGCAAAGTTATTTTTCACAATGAAGTTCTTTTTCTGAATCATTAGAGAATTTAAGAAGCGGAAGATGAAAAGTTTGTCATCATAGAGGAAACAGAATTTCAATGAGATAAAAAACTTTAAGATCACCCAGTTTAGTGGAAGTTCTGAGTTTAGAAGTTTTAAGTGAGACTCATAAAATGGCATTTTGAAAAGTCTCACATAATTTTGATACAATTGGCCTAGTTTAAATCGTAGAGCAAGCTTATCCAACCTGCAGGCCAGGACAGCTTTAAATGAGGCCCAACACAGATTTACAAACTTTTTAAAAACATTATGAAAATAATGCACAGACCTTTTTTTAGCTCATCAGCTATTGTTAGTGTTAGTGTATTTTATGTGTGGCCCAAGACAATTCTTTTTTTTCCAATGTCACCCAAGGAAGTCAAAAGGTTGGACACTCCTGTCAAAGAATAAGAGTTATGGAGCCAAACTTAATACCCTACTATTACAGATGAAGAAAAAAAAAGGAAACCCAAAGGAAAAGAATGATGTATGTAACACAATAGCATATACATAAAATAAGTTATAGAAACATAAATAATAACACAACTTTTGAAAAAATACATATATACAAATAAAAAATGCATTAGTATATTTAACTATGGGGAGCGAATCAGTCAGGAATCAGAATTAACCCACTTCTCCTTTGCTCCAAGAAAACTTGCTTACCATGCTTGTGGCTGCAGCATTTAGCCCAAGATAACTCAGGGATTACTATCCTAACCTTACCCCCAAAGTTCCATGCTTTGAAATTTACCACATAAAAAAAATAATAATTAAATAGTGATCATCATATGCATTCCTGTTATTAATACATTAGGACTAGAGTCAAGTTCTGTTTAGAAATAACTTCAATAACAATTTTTATATTTTATTTTCACCTTGAAAACTATGCTTATATAAAATTAAATAAATGGCAGTATTTTAAATGAGAGTAATGTCCTACTAGTTGTGTTAATGGATTGTTTCTTCACTCCAGCACCAAAATTCTACAAATAATAGCCAAATAAAACTAGGTACTGGAGTTGGAACATGAAAGCTTTACTTGCGTGTATCACTCGATCCTGGTTACAATTTGTATGATAGAGATTCTATTTTTGTTACTATTTTACAGGCAAAGAAGCTAAAGCAGGAGTTTGGATTACTTTTTCAAGTATAGGCATAAAACAATTCATGTATTCAACAAAATTAATTCAGTAACTAATGTCTCTTTGAGTCTACAAATGAGTGTTCAATTGCATTTCTCTACGAGTAAAGTAATTATAGATATACTTATTGATCCAACCAAGATACTTCTGAATGAGAAGGGGCACTAAAAATAATTGAAATCATATCATTATAAAAATATTTATTGACTAAAATGGTATGTTACATTTTTTTACCTACAAAATATTTTTTTCAAGAAATTATTTTTAAAAATGATCTTAAAATATTAGGAAAACACATATTGGTATACTGTAAAAAAAACTGTTCAGGCCAGACCAGGACACGTGGCAGTCCTACAAAGGAAAATATGTTTTCCTCTCCCTGTAAGGGACATTAAAGTCTTGCCCTGACTCTAGCAACAATAATACAGCAGCCTAAGGGTCTGCAAGTGGGAGTGAGAGTGGGAGTGGGACTGGTCAAGGCTGGGAGGGATTCTGGGCAGGATGAATTGAGGTAGAAGATGAAACTCTTCAGCTCTGAAGTGAAAGCTATACTGAGAGAAATGAAGGAAAATGGCTACACAGTTACAAACAACACTCCAACATATATCATTTTTGAAAACTGAAAGAGACTGTGGATGGTGAACACATAATGCAGCACATAGACGACGCATCATAGAAGTGTACACCTGGAACCCATGTAGTTTTTGCTAACCAATGTCACCCCCAATAAGTTTAACAATTAAAAAAATAAAAACTAAAATAAATAAAGAGAAGATAGCCTCAGAATGGCTGTGAAGTTTCTCCTGGGGCTTCCAAGCTGTCTCTCCATCTATAAAAATTGTACCTTTACTTGCAACACATCTCAAGCTTTCACTATAAATAGGGCCTTTCTGAGTAGGAATCCCAGCCTTTCTCCTGTCAATAAATCAGAAAAATCATCCAGACTGTGAAGGCTTTGTTCTCACTCCTCCCAGTTCTATTCCTCGGCTGGTTGCATGTTTTCTTGTTCGTTGCTGGTGCAAATTGGCAGAACAGAGACTCAGGGGAGACAAGGATAAGGGATAACTTCCTGTCTACATGGCCTGTAGTTGTGCTAAATAAAAGGAAGAAAATGTAGTTGGATAAGAAAAGAGAAAACAACTGTGTACTGAAATTGGAATGTGAAAATAGGTCCAGAAGAATTTGGAATTTAGGTTTACTTAAAAAGACAGAGGTAACTCAGAGATTATGAGAGTAAAAGATAGAAAAAATGAGACAGATGGAGGAAATAATAAAAGCTATGGAGAGTGATAAATTTCTACTTTGATACATTACATATGCATGTTAGTTTTCTTCCCCGTGGGCCAAGAGAGTAGTTGAGATTCCCATGGCAGTGTATTCCTAGTCCCTAGAATGCATAATCTTTCAAAATAAACCTACTTCTCAAAAACAGAGGGTGGACTCCAAATAAACAAATGTGCTATACATGCTACTTGGTTAGCTTTGAAGACAAAAAATTTTCAAGGCATTGCAAAACAGAGAGGAAACGGACAAAATGACTACGGATGAGATACAATTGTAAGATATTAACAGGAACCCCTAAACACTTAGCATATATTTCCTTTGTACCCTTTATTCTTTCAGCAGTTGTAAGTAGCCCAATATATATCAAAATATCTATTTCTATTCATATATATGTAAATGTATACCTATATATATATAACATGTCAAAGATAACAATCTCTGGAGTTTTGATAGACAAAGTTTTTATTTGCAGGGTCCTGTACTTCAAATTTAGATCAGAAACATAATATTTCGAATATATACGTGTGTGTGTGTGTGTGTGTGTGTGTGTGTTTGAGAGAGAGAGATTTTGCCATGTATAATGCTGGGCTCCCATGTATAATGCACACCCACATTTTTGGCCCAAACTTTCAGGGAAAAAAACCTTTTGTTTTAATTTTTTAATTCAAATTTGTATTTGTTTATATTTATGTACTTATTTTTTGTATTATAAAGGAATGTTAGCACTTATACTTTAACATATTTTAGTACAAGAGATTTTATGTAACAAATAATTACAAAGCACTAGAACATATATGAGGTATAAGAAATACTTTATGTATAAAAAATGTTTATACAAAAAATATTATATTCCAGCCAATTATTTTGCACACAGATATCATTATTGATTTCTAGAGTTATACTTTTAAATCATAAATAAAAGAATTAAAAATACTTACATAGATAAGAGTTTAGTACTACCTAGGTATAATGTGCATCCCTATTTTTCCCTCACAAATTTGGGCAAAAAAGTATGCATTATACATGGCAAACTATGGTGTATATGTAACACAAATCATTGACTCACCTATGTCATTTTAGGCATTTGACATTTTAGTACCAGCCTCTGAACTTCTAACTGCTTATTTGTACTTCTCTTTGCCTGAGGGCTCCTCCTGGGAAATGATCCCATTCCTCAGGCACAGATCTTACAGAATAGCAGGATTCCCCACCCCCTTTTCAGGTTGCTTGGCTCTGAACTGTGTGTGTGCTACACTGCCTCCCAGAATTCCCCAGGAAACTCAAGCTCTACTTTATTCCACTGGTAATTTGCGTAACGACACACCCTTTATTAGATGTCTTCTCTTTGTCTCAGTTTCCCACTGCCCTAACTGATATTTCCTGGAACCACATCCCAAATTAACTACCTGTATGGGAGTATTAATTCTCTTCACAGGGAAACTTAAACAAAAATACAATGGATTTTCCTTACTCACAGTACTTATGGTCTATAAAGTTGCTGCAAACATGGAATTAGAAAATACTGATCTAATTCTTCAATGGGAAACACAAGATTATGCTTTCTACAAGCCTCTGGTTACATCATTTTCATCAACCAATCATACATAACTTTGTTTTATGTGTGTTTCTGTTTAAAGACACTTTATTTAATACAAATTATTGATTCATCAACATAACTCACAGCCTATAACACTATTAACTCATGCCTAAAGGAAGCTTAGCAGACATGTATATCTTCTCTGCAAGTCACATCACAGCCTTCTTGAGCTTAGAAAACACTAGACAGCAGTTCAGCACTACGCTGAACAAATCACCAACAAGCACAAAAATTCAAAACACATAGTACTACACAGACCATATAAAGGACAATTGTTTAGAGTATTAGAACTGAAACAAGAAGGCAGAGCAACACCTTGTTCAACTTCAACTGGGAACCTGCAAACAAACTAATCAAATTTTTCACTGTTCTTCGCAAGCCTGCAAATGACCATAAAAGTGTAGCTGGTATTGATCTGGGAGGTAACAAATACATTTTAGTGAGCAGGCACATCCATAAATAAACTCTTTGGAATTTCCTATAGCAAAGGAGGCAGGGAGGACAGAAGAGTAGAAAAGGATGTGGTAGTTCTGAGATAGCTTCACAAAGTTTACCTGCCCCCGGAATGCAGCTATTAATTATAATGTTTTTCCATGCATGCTACAGGGGTGCAGAAGTAGCTAACCTAGAGTCAACAAGGACAGGCCATGCAGGTGAAGAAAGAAGGGTGCAGCAATGTATCATGATTGACAGTCATATATCAGACAGGAGTTAGGACACCACAGTGGATACCAGCCAGAGTCCACATGTAGCAGAAAAAGAGCAGATCCTCCTGCCTTTACATTCCCACCTCACCTATGTTCTCATGCCAAGGCACTACATAAGTTCACTGGAAACCAAATGCAGCCTTCAAAAAGGGGAGATCCTCAATTGACTGAAATTGAACTAAATGTACTGATAAATACATAAATTAACTTAGATATAGTTGTTGCTTAACTTAGAAATATAATCGTAAATATTCAAGCATCTTGAGCTCTTACTAAAGAAATCTGGGGCATTTTTGGATTCGACCATCATTAACACATATTTATTGATGCACCTGTAATGTGAAAATTACCATGTTAAGCATGTCACATCCTAAATGGACACCAAGACAATCACAACAAATAAATATGAGATAACCTATAATATGCATGAAATTACCTTGGTACAGATAAAGGAGTACACAAATTCAAAGGAGAAAAATACCACTTTGAATTTTGATGCATGGGTAATCTTTACAGAGAAGGAATAATTTATCCAAGTCATGAAGTATGAGAATGGTTTGCATAGTAAGGAGAAAAAGCAGGAACATATTTTGTGTGGCAAGAAGGGTAAGAAATTCCTAAGGCATGCCTGCAAGAAAATAACTACATGGGTTTAAATAAAATAGAATGTTAATAAAAAGTAGTGAGAATACAACATGACAGACGTAATGAAAGGAGAATCCATTCAGATTTGTGAATGACTAGCTGTGAGGACAAAGCTGAAAAAATGTAGTAGGTGAATCAAGTTTTAAGTTTGGAGACTGAGAATGGTGGTACCCATGACAGAAGTAGAGGAATTAGAACAGAGCTAGTTTGAGGCAAACTGAATGATGAGTTTGAGGTAACAACATGATGTCCTGGGGAACTGACGAG